>JAEIGI010000086.1:52284-170003 GCA_018903615.1 Drosophila neocordata
AGGATGACGGTTCGCGGCAGGATGACGATAAGCTCGTCATCCCACTACTTGTTAGCGGCTAAGAGATACCCCGGCGGTATAGCTATAGGATGACAAAAAAAGGGCACTGTGACGAACTTAAATCACAATTATCAGTTAATGCAGCATTATAAAAAACGCCAAACTTTTTTCTGCTTTTATGCAAGAAGTCTAGTCCATATATTCCTCCCACTTCTCCGCGACTTTCCTTACTATTTCCTCACTCATCTGAATTTTCTTTCCGCACTTGTAGTGTGCACGTAGTAAGATACTTTCTACTTGCGGATGTTACACGGTACTAGAGACTGAAGGCGGCCGTGCACTTAAGATCCGGCTCCTGAAGAGGATAGCTCGACGGATGAGGGTGGGGTTCTTGCCTAGTCTTCTAATATACATTTTGAAAGAAAACAAAAGAAGTGCACTATCGGATATGCTAATGATGTATATGGAAACAAAAGGTTGAAGATTTATAAAAGTTTTTTTCCTGTAAAAATTAAGACTTTGACTCGGACCATTATTTGTGGTAGATGCTGAGATGTTATTCGCATTCCCTGTCTTTACCCTCCCTACCTTGGCAGTTTATATACATTTTGGACGACTGCATAATAATTTCAATCATTCAAAAATTTAAATTCCAAAACAATTCTTCCAAAGAACAAATAAATTCAATTAATAACTGTCTCATTTTCGCAAGATTTCAACAACCAACAAAAAAAATAAAATAGAATATGAATAAACCTCCATATGAGGAATTAAGACAATTTATAAACCAAATTTGTTTCAACAAGGCTACTTGTTATCATACTCTTACTCAGACAGATTCCTTGCGCTGGATCGATGGGCCCGCCGACTGCGTAGGTGCTGTGAAATTATCCGGTTAACATTAGCCTAGATAAAGAAAGAATGATTAGAAAATCGGCTTAAAAAAATCTTGCCTAAATGAGAAAAAAAAAACTTATACTTAAAATTAATTCAAATTCATGATCTTATGCTACATTTCTTTTTTTTTTTTTTCACTTATTAACTAATTAAATAACTAAATACTACTGCTACATCTTCGTCTTGCGCCAAAAGGCGCTACAAACCGGATTGACACACAATTAGGTTATGTAGAAAATTTCCAACGAAGATTTATATATATTAATAGTTTTACTATTATATTTGAATTTCCCAAAGGAAAAGAGGAAATATGATTCGAAGTCTTCACTGAGGAGGAATTGGTGGTAGTTGTGCCTCACAGAAAACTAAATTTATCTTCTTCTGGTACTGGATATATATATATATTCAGATGTAGGCCTTCTCCGATTAGTTTTAAGTCATACTTCTGGAGATTTCACAATTCATCCTTCTAAAATCTTGCACAGTTCTGGTATAGCTGATTATTGCTGTCTCAATTATAATGCAATTTTTTGCATATCTCGGCCCACTGTACGGCCTCTATATTTGCCAAGCTTCTGCGGCGCAGCCGCCAAGCTTGCAATAAAGTTTCTGCCGAAACAAAAAAACTAATTAGATATAAAATACACTTCTATGTTCTAATAAAAATCACCTATTTATAATAATTCTCTCACTAAATGATTTTATTTCACAATTGACTTTAATAAATTTATAGTTGCTTTATAGCAACAAAATATCAATTTTATATGTTTAAGAGTTATGTAATATTTTCACTTGCGACAATATGTAAATCTATGTCGACTTCACTTTTCAAAGTTCTGTGCCAAACTAATTGTCTTTCTAAGCTTTCCTTAACTCTCTTATTTATAGATGACTTTTGCAAGCTAAAGCTCCAAAACAAACGGTTAAATCGTATGATTTTGCGCACATGTGCTTTAATGCTGCTGTAAGTGTAAACGAGACGCATGCACCGAAAGTTGTAATTAGCTGTTGTTAAGTGCAATATTCTTAAACTTTATTTGATGAATTAAGAGAGTTATAGAATTAAATTTAATTTGAAGAGAATTATGGAATTTAAGCTTTTGCGCTAATCTGTTCTTAAATATTTTCAAGTCGAGTTCAGAACCATAATCTAGGTCTGCCATAAATTCGAACTGCATCCTACACCACAGTTCATGCTACGAGTTGCATCGAGAAGTCTTGAACTGAAAAAGTGCAGTAAACTCATATTTTAATATCTTTTAAATGATAAACTCCTAATGATTTATTTGCTTCATTTGCTAATTCATAATAAGACGGACTCATCTTGCGTAATACTTTAGCTTTGATGAACACTGGTGCTAATTTAGCATTAAATTTCTTAGCCGCATTACTTTGCGCGAAATTGCGAGCATATACTCTGTCTCCTTCTTTAAGCTGTATTGTCCTACTACGAAGGTTGTAAACCCGAGCGTTGTTTTCATGAGCTACATATATATTTTCTTTGGCTTGTTTTCGAGCTATTTGTAAAATATCTGCCTGTTTCAAAACTGTATCATCGGTCACTGAACGCAACTTTCGAAGAAGCTGATAGTCTTGTCCATTGAGCATCATGTTCTGACCAAATGTTAAGAAATAAGGTGTAAAACCTGTACTTCGATGTACGTTTGCTCTTAAAGCGCCACTAATCTCAGATAAATTCTGGTCCCAATTAGCATGATCTGTGCCAATATAAGCGCGAACTGCAGCTAATACGGAACGATTTAAACGTTCGCTTGCATTTGCTTGGGGTGAATAAATAGCAGTGCAAATGTGCGTTACACCAAATCGCGTAAGGAAAGATTCAAAAGTACCCGATCGAAATTGTGAACCATTATCAGTAAGAACAACTTCTGGTACTCCAAAGGTATAAAATATATGATTCTCCAAACATTCAATAATCCGATTAGATGTGAATTTCTTTAAGGGATACAAAAAGTGAAACTTAGTGCAATGATCGACGATGATTAAAATTCCTATATTTCCTTTCTTTGACCTCGGATAAGGGCCTAAAAGATCCATATATAGTTTTTGAAATGGTCTCTCAGAAACCATCGGTTGACCCATTGGCGGTCTTAAAACAGTATTAGGGCTTTTAGTTGATTTGCATGTCGAACATTTAGATACAAAATTTCTAATTTGAGTGACCATACCTGGCCAAAAGAAATATTGTTTTATTTTGTATATAGTCTTGCTAATGTCTCCGTGTGCTGAATCTGGAGCATTATGAGCGCGATTCACCAATTCAAAGGTGAGAGATCTCGGAACCCAAAGTTTCCAGTTGTCTGATTCTTGAACTGCTTTATCAATTGAAAACTCGGTTCTTTTGTAAACAAAGCCATCGATTACTTGTAAGTCTGGTAGTCTAGCTAGATTTTGCTCGATGTTCCGAATTAAATCTGTGTATTCTTGGGACTTAAATTCTTTAGACTTCAAGTCAATTAGGGTCCATAGTCAAATATTTCATTCACCGTTGGTTCCGTTATTCTAGAAAGTGTATCAGCTACTACATTTTGCGAACCTCTACGATGGATTATATTAAAGGAAAATCCTTGCAGCTTGATAGCCCACCGAGCTAATCTACCGAAAAGGTCTTTTTGTCTCATCAACCATTTTAATGCGGCATGATCTGTGACAACTGTAAATTCCTGTCCTTCAATATATGATCTAAACTTTTTAATTCCTTTAATTACTGCTAAGCATTCTAATTCTGTAACGGAATAATTACGCTGAGTCTTTGTCAGTTTTTCTGACATGTAAGCAATTGGCATTTCTATGCCTTCCTCATTTTCTTGTGCTAATACGCAACCAATGCCATATAAACTTGCATCGCAAAGGAGAAGAAACGGTTTTGCAAAATCTGGTGTTTTTAGAATGGGTGCTGATGTCAACTTATCCTTAAGAATGTTAAATGCCTGATCCGCCTCTTGGTTCCAAACTAGCGACTTGTTCTTCTTAAGAAGTTCTGTTAAAGCAAAACTGATGGTTGCATAATTGTCGACGAATCGTCGGTACCATCCAGTAAGACCTAAAAATCTTCTCAACTGCTTAATAGTTTTAGGGATCGGAAAACTATTGATCGCTATTATTTTTGCCGGATCAGTACTCAGAGTACCATTTCCTATAATAAAACCTAAGTATTTTATTTCCTGCATACAAAATTTTGATTTAGCTACATTTATGGTTAAATTTGCTTTGCGCAAATATAATGCTACTTCTTCCAACAAGGATAAATGAGATTTAAAATCGTCGGACAATATAAGAAGATCATCTAAGTAGACGAATACTCGAGTTCTTAATTCTGCTGGGATAACTCTATCCATTAGCCTACAAAGAGTTTGCGGAGCATTGCACAATCCGAATGGCATTACTTTGTATTGGTATAAAGGACGGTTGGGTATCGTGAACGCTGTGTATTCCCTAGATTTTTCATCGAGAGGTATCTGCCAAAATGCGTGTTTCATATCTAATCCAGTGATAAAACGAGCTGGAGGTAATCTGCTTAATATGCCATCAATATGAGGTAACGGATATGCATCTTTTCTAGTGAAACTATTGACGATTCGAGAATCCAGACAAAGACGACACTTTTCTGCTTTTCTAACTAGTACGCAATTACTACTCCAAGGACTTTTAGATTCCTCTATTATACCTAACTTTAACATTCTGTCCACTTCATCAAACATTAATGCTTCAATTGCCGGCGAGACGGACCAATGACGTTGTTTTACGGGTTTCGCGTCTCCAATGTCAATGCTATGCTCAATAAGATGGGTGTGACCTAATCCTTCTCTCTCATATGAAGGGAGTTTTCCTTTAATGATATCAAGTTGTTGCTGCTGAAGCGATGATAACCTATGCATTTTAAAGCTATCTGACCTTTCATTTACTTTTCTAATTTCTGATACTGTCTCACATGACCTTAAAAGATTCTGCAAAAGACCAAAGTCTTTCCAGAAGTCCATACCTAAATAAATCTCTTGAGTTAACCTGGGAACTAAATATAGGGTTACTAATTTTGTGATTCCACGGAATGAAACTTCAGTTATTATTTTGCCCAGTACTGGACATTGTGAATCACTTGCTGTTCTAATGTTGGCTGAACATTTGTTCATGTTGGGGTGTTTGGAGAGAATAGAAGCTGTTTTGCCTCCTACACAACTAATGCTTGCGCCAGAGTCTAACAATGCGACATAGTTTTTACCTTCAATGGTAATATCTACATAAAGACGGTTGTCTTTACTGTTAATTATAGACGAAACTAACCTCTTCCGTTCTATTCGAATTGCCTTCCAAAATTTATTAAGACGGATTGTGGATCGTTTCCGTTTTGATCTTACTTCTAGAGAGTTTACATCTTGAAATATTCGTTGTCTAGCTGACATGTAGTTTGAAAGTCTTTTATGGAAAGATAAATCGGGGTCCAGACCTGAACTTTGAACTTCTTGTTCTACATTGGTCTGTGTAGTTTGATCCAATAAACTTAATGGTTCGGTTTGAGTATATGTGCTGACTTTTAAAGTTACGGATGCGCTAGAATTACCGTTGATGGGTACGTCTGCACATCCGCATTGGGGTTTTCCGGAGGATTGCATGTTTTACATTTGGGCTTATAAGTGTTTTTGGCCCCACAACCATAACAAAATAGGGTGGGTGCCTGTAGACAATTATCGAAGCGATGTCCTGGCTTATCACAATTCCAACAAATCAATCGTTTTCGAACTATCTCCGCGACATCCTCATTTAACTGATCTTCGGTTAAAATCTCTGCAACTTGCGATCGATTCGGAAACTTATTTTTATTAGTTTGCACTTTAATTTGTTTATAAAACTGTTCGTGCGTGCGAACTTCTAGTCGTAATCGAGCTATTGAAAGT
The DNA here is from genome assembly GCA_018903615.1 of Drosophila neocordata. Taxonomy (NCBI): domain Eukaryota; kingdom Metazoa; phylum Arthropoda; class Insecta; order Diptera; family Drosophilidae; genus Drosophila; species Drosophila neocordata. The sequence continues at coordinate 58,095 of JAEIGI010000086.1, forward strand.
ATATTCAAATGCATTAGTTCAAAACGCAAAGATGTCTTTGAATTACGAATTAATAATCGAACTAACGTTTCCTCATTAATAGGATTGCGTAAGCGTCCTGCCAAATTTTCTACTGAAAATTGAAATTCTTCAAACGGTTCATTTTCATTTTGTTTTCGGGTATTAATTAATTCCCAAATATCTAGATCGGAATCTGTGTCTTCAAATTTCTTAAGAAATTTCTCACAAATAATTCCCATGTAACCCGAGGATTAGCACGGTGAAATTTCTAATACCATTCACTTGCTTTTTCTACGAATAACATATGTAAATGATCGCATAAAAGTTGATAATCTCCTTTTAAGTTTTGTTTGGCCAAAGCTCGAACGCGATATAAAAAGGATTCTGCTTGAATACCGTTTCGAGAACCATCGAACTTTAGACGCCAACTTTGGATTATACTAGCTGCCTTATCATAAGGGACTGATGTGCCCGATCTAATATCGTATTCAAGATTAAACGAATGTTCATTATTAATACAATTAATTGGTTGTTGGTGCAACACATTAATATCAGAAGATCCTCTTGGAGAGATATTATGTCTACGTTCAGGTGTTATATATAAATTCTGTATAGGATTTAGCAAAGCTAATTGATCTTGAACGGACTTTTGAATGGTTGATGTTAACACTGAAGTCAAATCCTGCATTAACTGTTGTTGCTGTGCTTGAGTGACTGTTTGTATCATAACTTGTATTTGGTCTCTATCCATTGATTGGTTCTGAAGCTGCGACTTTGGTTGTCTTTCATTGTGAACACTACTTTGCAACTGAGCTCGAACTTGCTGTGGACGTTGCATCGACCTAGTTGAAACTCCTGACATAGGCACTTTTGCCTTTCCTCTATAAGCTTTCTTAGCTGGCTGTGCAGCTGCTGAACACTGTGAATTAAAGCTTGCTTCCTGCAACTCTACCTCTAGATTCGTATTTGTAAATCGAAGTTGATCGGTTCTTAAGACACTGTTGCATGTTGGACATTCGGCCAATGTTTTTAAAGATTCTCTAATACAACGTTGATGAAATCGGTGTGCACAGGGAGTTTCTCCAATGGAACCGTTTACATTTAAAATTTAATTGCAGATATTACAAAATTCATCTCAAACTTGATCAAGACCCGTGGCTTGTCAACAAAAATCTCCAGGATTGGTTGAAGACATTTGATATACAAATAGAAATTACAGCCAGTATATAATTACAACCATAAGACGACCCATGATACCACAGGTAAAACAACTGCAGAAGTTTTTCTATATAAAAGGGAAATAGAAATAAACACTCAAGAAATAAAAGAGGATAGAATTAGTAAACTTTAGAGGTAAACCCAAATTTTCACAAAAAAAAAAGATGAATAAGAAAACAGATTTGCCATACGAAGAACTTGCAGATACTAAGAAACTTGATAATAAGCACTATCAGAATAAGAAAAGAGGCAGAATCTTCCAAAGACACTATAGTGATTATAAAAAAAGAAAATATACTAAATCTCACACCTTACAGGACTCTTCGGAATCTTCATTGGACTAATTGCTTTGACCGCCATACAAGCGAAGAAAATTGAATTCAAAACAGGAGAAGTCGAAGAATATGCCGAATTTGACATACACTCATTTGCTATAAATTGTACACAAATTGAAACAACTTTTGATAAATTAAAAGCGCAACACCTTAAAAATAATGATTATAACACACCGTATTTAATGAAAAATTTAGAAAATCAGATGAAAGGATTATATTTTCCAGGAAGATCTAAGCGTGGCCTTTGTAACATAGTAGGCAATACTTATAAATTTTTTATTTGGAACATTAGATGAAAATGACAAGGTACAATTAAAATCAAAACTTAACACATTGAGTACCGAAATAATAAAAACAAAAGAATTAAATCACGTAATTGGAAAACTGAATGAAATCATAAACTAACATATTTTACCACGGAAGCTTGAGAATTTAATAATAATATTGAATACCTCACCACATACGTCGAAAACATTGAACTTGCATGTCAATTAACCCGACTAGGTATATTAAATCCGAAACTTTTGAGTTATGATGAGTTAAAAAAATATTGACGCTAGAATATTACTAAACATAAAAACATCAGCCTGGTTAAATAAAAATACAAAAGAAATTTACATATTATCCCACATTCCAAAGGAAATTAATTCATACCCAAAATTTAAAATCATTAGATACCCCGACCAAAATAAAAATTGGCTTAAATATGATTTAGAAAATGAATTCTATCAAGTTCGGGATACTATTTTTAACACCGATAAAAAAATTATAACAGATCAATGTATCACAGGCATAATAAATGAAGCAAGCAAGTCGTCCCTGCCGACTTTGACTATACCCTGTAACAAGTAAAGTAACTGTATTAAATCAAACTCCTTAAAATTTGCCATCAGTTCAAACTAAAATTCTCCTCACAAACAGCAGCAACGAACGCATGCTATCTTGCTCACACTTACTACGCAATGTCGCACATGGCATTTCAGTGCAAATTTTACATAGGTATGTATATCTTTGACATTTTTTGTCAGATTTCAACTAAATTTGGTCATCTGATACCTTTTGGCCATATTATTGAGTTTGCCAACTAAGAATACGCTACCTTTAATTAATAACGAATAACTAGAGTAATTCGTTTTTCCTAAATTGCGGAGGCGGAAGTGGGCGTGGCAAAAATTTGAAACAAAATTGATCTGCGTAGACACTACACGAAAGCTGACACCAAATTTGGTTGCTCTAGCTCTTATAGTCTCTGAGATCCACGTGTTCATACGGACGGACGGACGGACGGACGGGCAGACGGACGGACAGACGGACATGTCTCAATCGACTCGGCTGTTGATGCTGATCAAGAATATATATACTTTATGGGGTCGGAAATGTTTCCTTCTGCCTGTTACATACATTTAGCGACTTTAATATACCCTGTTACCCCATGGGTACAGGGTATAAAAATTTCCCAACTAATTGTTTTTACATTAAGACAGAAATTGAGCAATTCGAATATTATATCCAACCAAATATAATAATTACCTATAATTTAAGCAAAACCAAAATAAACGAAGATTGTGAAAAGAATAAACCAAAAATTGAAGGCAATCAAATTTTCAAAATTTATAATTGTACTTTAGAAATAAACCCATTATCTATATCAAATTCACTTTCAAACTATACATACCCACTATTTTTGGAAAATAATATAAGCAAAATTACTTTATTATCAAACATTGAAACGAAAAATGCAATCTGGGTTGGACAACAAGAAAGCAATCAATTTAAAATAATAACATATTTAATACTAACCGTAATTATTTTTCTGATAACTATTTATGCTATATTCAAAATTCAATTTTATTTTAGAAACATATTTTTTCAAGTAAAAAACAATAATAAAGTTAAAGAGCACGAGGACGCACTCGAAAATCTTGTAACGTTATAGAATTAACTTCAAACGCCAAACCTATTTACAAATTGAATCCAAGACCCACGAATTGCTGATCAAGCATTTTTAAGAACCATGTTCAGATCATATTGCACTTATATACTATAAACAAAATGCTCAGATCATAATATTTAGAGTCTCAAAATACTCAGATCATATTGCACTTATATACTAACACTCTTATATACTTTAATATTTAGAGTCTCAAAATGCGAGACCAAACTCTGTACTTTTAGTTCTTAAGTAACCAAGCGACTATACGGTCATAAATAAAAATTCAATTTACTTAAAACTCGGTTTACTTTATTTTGATGAACGTACATATATGTAGTAACGTTTACTTACTGATGTAAAAATGGTAAAAATATTTTTTTTTTAAATGTTAAAATTGTGTTGTTGATTCCATTATGAATCTGGTCTTGGTGGATATCACTCACAATGCTGCTAAAATCGGCAAAATTATTGATGTTTATTAAATTTATCGCACATTTAAGTACTGTTGTGCCTGTTCTAGGGGCAATAAGTAAAACGTAAACTCTCTGTAAGAGAGCAAAGTCAGTTTCGCTTTCTATTAAAATTGCTGTAGTCTTTCCACAGAAATATTTTTTTGTAATGTCAGTGGCAAGCTCTGTTGTCATAACACTATAAGTTATTGTATCGATGGTTTTGCCAAAATATTGTTCTGATGTTTTACGATCTTTGTTTGCTTTGATAAAAACAATTTGGTTTTTAAAATTATTGATTGGTTTATCTGAAATTAAGATTCCATGATTTTCATTTTCTTTGGCACTGTGGCAAGTGGCCATGGTGACTGTGTCTAAGACGTTTACTTCTTTAATTTTAATGCGGGACAGTGCATCTGCCACATTGTTTTCTTTGCCCGATATATGTTTTATATCGAAATCATATTCGTTTAATTTTATTTTATATCGCTGTAACTCCATGTTTGGTTCTTTTCAGTTATGAAGCCACTGCAATGGTTTGTGGTCACTATTTATTTTAAAATGTCTACCGTAGATATAGGGGCGGAAGTATTTGGTAGCCCATACGATAGCTAATAATTCTTTTTCAATGGTCGAATAGTTGACTTCGTGATCATTTAAAGTACGAGTTGCGAAGCATATTGGTTTACCAATCTGCGAAAACACGGCACCTATCGCAAAGTCACTGGTATCTGTTGTTACTACAAATTCTTTATTAAAGTCCGGATTTGCTTGGATACCCTGATCATTAATTACATGACCTAAAAATTTTGTTTCTTTTTTTAGGAATTCCCATTTGCTGAGGCAAATCGTCAGGTTAGCTTCTTTTAGTTTTTCGAAAACTTTTCGGAGGCTTACGATATGTTCTTGAAGAAAGGTTGAAAATATAATTATATTATCGAGGTAGACAAGACAATGTTCACCGAAGATGTCTTTCAACACTTCATTCATAAGTCTTTGAAAAGTTGCAGGTGCATTTTTTAGACCAAATGCCGTTCTTGTAAATTCATAGAGACCTGTTTTGGTTCTGACCGCTGTTTCTTGATGGAGTTTTCTTCCATCGGAATTTGATGAAAACCTTTTGCTAGGTCTAAGGTTGAAAAGTACTGACATCTACCTAGTTTGTCTAGCAATTCATCGATATTTGGCATGGGAAACCTATCTGATATGGTCACCTCATTCAAATTCCGATAGTCAATGACTACACGAAATTGTTTTTTTCCTGTCTCATCCTCCACCCATATCGGGCTGCAATATGAGGAATTGGATTTTCGAATTATGCCTTGATTAAGCATTTCTTCAATTTGTTTATTTACTTCGTCCTCATGCATTTGAGGGTAAGGGTGTGGTTTTTTATAAACGGACTCTTCTGTTGTTGTTTTTATGGTGTGATATATTTTATGTGTACTTCTAAGAATTTTGGTCTGCTTAAATTTGAGCGATTCAAATTCTTTTATTATTGCATGTAAGCCTTTTTTTCCTCTAAATTAAGGTGAGAATCTCGAATATCATTACAAGTAATAAGTTCTTCAAAATCGCCAATCTCATCGACTCTTGCTAACATTAAAATTTCGTCGTAAGTGTTCGGTACAATATGTATCATTATACCCTGTACCTATAGGGTAAAAGGGTATATTAAAGTCGCTAAATGTATGTAACAGGCAGAAGGAAACATTTCCGACCCCATAAAGTATATATATTCTTGATCAGCATCAACAGCTGAGTCGATTGAGACATGTCCGTCTGTCCGTCCGTCCGTATGAACACGTGGATCTTAGAGACTACAAGAGCTAGAGCAACCAAATTTGGTGTCAGCATTGGTGTAGTGTCTACGCAGATCAAGTTTGTTTCAAATTTTTGCCACGCCCACTTCCTCCCCCTCAATTTAGAAAAAACGAATAACTAGAGTTTGATTAAAGGTAGCGTATTCTTAATTAGCACACCTAATAATATGACCAAAAGGTATCAGCTGACCAAATTTTGTTAAAATCGGACAAGAAATGTCAAAGATATACCTATGTAAAATATGCACTGAAATGCCATCTGCGACATTGCGTAGTAAGTGTCAGCGAGACAGCATGCGTTCGTTGTTGCCGCTTGTGAGGAAAATTTTAGTTTGAACTGAAGGCAAATTTTAAGGAGTTTGATTTAATCCAGTTACTCTACTTGGTACAGGGTATACTCAAAGTCGGCAGGGACGACTTGCTTGCTTCATTTTAATTGAATGTCACTCAATAGAATTAATTGCCTTTGATACTTGGAAGTGTAAAGTTTAGTGTGCTGTGCTAGAACACATAAAACAATATACATAACTAAAATTAAATAAAAAGTTTTTTATCCAGCTTGGAATTTACAATAGGTTATGGGCGCAGGCACAATGGATAAAATTAAAAGAAATATTAAACCCTTTGATGGGGAAAAATATACAATTTGGAAGTTTAGAGTTCGGGCATTATTATTGGAAAATAATTTTCTTAATGTAGTGGATAGTGAAGTGCCAGCAGAGAAAGATGCAACATGGATTAAAAATGATAGTCTAGCCAAGGGAATAATAATTGTTTAGTTTCGTTCCACATGAAAGTTCTGCAAAGAATGTGTTTTCTGACCTCGACGCAATTTATGAGCGAAAAAGCTTAGCGACACAACTGTCCGTCCAAAAACAATTATTGTCCCTTAAGTTGAAAAGTGATACAGATTTAATAAATCATTTTAAATTGTTCGACGACTTGATAGGCGAGTTAATATCAGCAGGAGCTAAGGTTGAGGAGGTGGACAATATAAGTCATTTATTGATGACATTGACACCTTGTTATGATGGAGTAGTTACTGCCATTGAAATGTTGTCCGACGATAATATAACCTTGACTTTTGTAAAATACCGTCTGCTTGATCACGAAATTAAAATTAAAAATGCCAGCAAAGACACCAGCACGAAAGTTTTAAATGTTATAAGTGGAAATTAGTCCTTTAAGAATAAGACGAATAAATATTTAAATAAAATGAACAATAAATTTCGTCATAATAATAAAGCCAAATAAAGTTAATAAAATGTTTTTACTGTGGCAAGAATGGCCATTTAAAGAAAGACTGTTTTAAGTTTAAAAGGTTTGTGTTAAATAATAAAAATAGCGACGCAGAGAAGCAGGCCCAAACCGCAGCAGTTGTTCGTCACCAAGGTTTTGCATTTATGATGCAGCGAATGATAAGCTTTCCTGGAGCAGGAGAATGTGTGCCATTTATACTGAATTCAGGAGCATCAGGCCATGTTATAAATGACAAGAATGTGTTTACTGAATACATCGAACTAGAATCTCCAATTGGAATTGCAGTGGCAAAGAATGGTGCATTTGTGTATGCCACAGCGAAAGGCATTGTGAAGCAGAGAAATTCCGCACAACCTTTTATCTGTTAAGAGAATGCAAGACTCTGGAGTAACTATTGAGTTTTATCCAGGAGGTGTAAGAGCTACAAAAGATGGTATAGTCATTCTTAATGAAACATGTGAGTACAATGTTCCAATTATAAAATTTTACTCATTGCATAATGCGTTTGCAACAAAGTTAATAAGAGTAATGAAGAATCGTTTGTGGCATAAAAGGTTGGGCCACATAAGTAAAGGCAAGTTTTTAGAAATCAAGAGGCATAACATGTTCAACGATACTCAACTTTTAAAGAATGTAGAAATAGACGATAAAATATGTGAGGCATGTGTCAAGGGAAAACAGTGCAGACTTCCATTTGAAAAATGCAAAAATAAGGAATACATCAAAAGACCTTTGTTTGTTGTACATTCTGATGTTTGTGGGCCAATAACACCGTCTAAAATTTATTATGTGGTCTTTATTGACCAATACACGCACTATTGTGTTACGTATTTGCTGAGCTACAAATCAGATGTATTTTCTATCTTTAAGGACTTTATTGCAAAAAGTGAATGTCACTTTAGCTTGAGAGTTGTCAACTTATATATAGATAACGGAAGGGAGTATTTGTCAAATGAAATGAAACAATTTTGTGTAGACAAAGGAATAAGTTGTCACTTAACAGTGTCGCATACCCCTCAGCAGAATGGCGTTGCCGAACGCATGATAAGAACATTAACTGAGAAGGCACGATCTATGCTACAAGGATTAGACTTAAAAAAGAATTTTTGGGGTGAAGCAATTTTAACAGCAACTTATTTGGTGAATCGAATTCCTAGTAGAGCACTAGAAAGTAATAAAACTCCTTATGAAATTTGGCAAACCCAGTTTAAGACATTTGAAGGTATTCGGTTCAGTTGTATATGTGCATCAGAAACTGAGGAAAAGGAAATTTGACGAAAAATCATCTAAAGCAGTGTTGATTGGGTATGAACCCAATGGTTATCGACTATGGGACTTGCAAGCGAAAAAGTTTTTAGTTGCAAGAGGTATAATAGTTGATGAGACAAATTTGAATCATGACCAGTTCAACATTCTGAAAAAAAGTCAGGAATGTGAGAATATTGACCAGTCTAATGCTTCAAGTAAGGCTGAGTCTGGGGTCCTGAAAGAGAGTAAGGCCCAGGGTCAATGTGGTGTTCTGAATGATAGTAAGTCACCAGGTGCATGTGGGCTCCATAATGAAAATAAGGCCCAGGGTAAATGCAGTGTCCTCAATGAGAGTAAGGATGGTGAAGATTCAAGTACTTCCAATAAGAATTTGGAAGGGTATATCCTGAACGAGAGTAAGGATGTTGCTTTAGATGATGGTATCCGGAATGAGAGTACGGATAAACTTGCTGATAATCATGTTGGTAATAACACTGGTAAAGTCCAGACCGATATTAGACAAAGTGAAAGGCTAAAGAATAAACCTTTCAGGTCATATAGATTCCTTAACAGTTGTCTGATGAGTGCACAGAACATTAACAATAATATTCCTATAATGTATGATGAAATTAAAGATAGAGATGATAAGGTAAAGTGGGAACTAGCTATAAAAGAAGAATTAGATTCGCATAATGAAAACAATACATGGGACATAGTAGACAAACCTGAGAATAAGAATTTAGTCGACAGTAAGTGGGTATTCTCAATCAAGCATGATGAGTTCGGAAATCCAACCAAATATAAAGCGAGACTAGTAGCTCGTGGTTTTACGCAAGAGTATATGCTAGATTATGAGGAAACTTTTGCCCCTGTCGCACGGATTTCAAGTTTAAGGCTCATTTTAGCTCTTTCAAACCAATTTAATTTACAAGTTCACCAGATGGATGAGAAAACGGCCTTTTTGAATGGTGAATTAAAGGAGGAAATTTTTATGCATGTTCCTCAAGGTCTATCATATGGAGATGATAAAGTATGTAAATTAAATAAAGCTCTGTATGGGTTGAAACAGGCAGCTAGATGTTGGTTTGAGGTTTTTGAAGGAGCACTGAAAGAAATTGGTTTTATAAGCTCAGAAGTTGATCGTTGCATTTGTATTTATGACAATGGAAATATTTCGAAAAATATTTATGTACTACTTTATGTAGATGATGTTGTCATAGCAACAGAAAATATTGAAACTATGTCCAAATTTAAGTCATACTTAATGAGAAAATTTAATATGATAGACTTAATGGATATAAAATTCTTTATTGGAATTAAAATTGACAGAAGTGCAAGCAGTTTAAGCCTAAGTCAGTCTGCTTACATAAAGAACGTATTAAAGAAATTTAATATGCATGAGTGCAAGCCTGTTAGTACGCCGCTCGCAAATAAACTTGATTATGAAGCACTGAATTCAGAGGAAGAATATGAAAGTCCTTGTCGAAGTTTATTAGGTTGCCTAATGTACATCTTGTTATGTACGCGCCCTGATTTGTGCATATCAATAGGCATTTTAAGCAGATATACCAACAGAAATAACAAAGAACTATGGCAATGCCTTAAACGAGTTCTAAGGTATCTTAAGGGTACCATTGATTTAAAATTAACTTATGTTAAAAGATCCAGTTTTGAAAATATTATTGTTGGTTATGCTGACTCAGATTGGGCAGGGAGCGAAATTGATAGAAGAAGTACTACAGGGTATGTATTTAATATGTTTGACTCAAATTTGATTTGCTGAAATAGTAAGAAACAAAACTCTGTAGCAGTTTCATCTACCGAAGCTGAGTACATGGCTCTGTTCGAAGCAGTTAGAGGAGCTTTATGGCTTAGATCATTGTTGAAGGGAATAAAATTTGAAATAAATAATGCAATTAAAATTTATGAAGACAACCAAGGTTGTATTAATATAGCCAATAACCCAACATGCCACAAACGCTCAAAACATATTGACATAAAGTATCACTTCGCACGTGCACAAATTGCTAAAAAAATAATTGTTGTTGAGTATATTCCCACAGAGAATCAACTTGCAGATTTAATGACTAAACCTTTAATACCAGCTAGATTCCTTAGCCTGCGAAATAAAATCGGTCTTACTGAGAAGATGACCAGCTTTAATTTTGTTGTTGCTGATGATGACTGAAGGCGTTTTTATATAACTTTTATTCTTTTTGTATACTTTATAATCATTTCATTATTGTACTAATTGAAATTGTACTACGTATTTTTTTTGAATGGTCTGATTGGGTTTTGTCTGGGTTTCCCCAATCCAAAGCAACAAATGTTGGACCATATTGTAATCACTCCCCAGAAGAAGAAAAGAAAGAAAGAAAGCACAGCACATCATGTCAGATTACACGATAAAAGATTATGTTAATGAAATACTATAATTTTGTTCAAGTTTTTTTTTTGTTAATTTTTGTGTTCGATATTTCTTTTGAGGAGGTATGTTGAATGTGTATGGATTTCATTATGTTGAATATGTTGAATGTATGTGGATTTCATCATGTTGAGTTTGTTGGGATTTTGTTGAATGTATATGAATCTCATCATGTTGAATGTATGTGAATTCCACCACATGATTAAATGTTTAGCAACAATGTTGTGAATCATGCAACTTGATAAAGCGACTTGCAACATGGTGAAATTGTTGTACTGTGAGGCAAAAGCAATGTCGAAAACATGCAAAGAAAGGTTGCTAACGGTGCCAGTTTTCACTGCAACCAAAATGTTTTCAAGGTGTCATTTTAATTGAATGTCACTTACTAGAATTAATTGCCTTTTGATACTTGGAAGTGTAAAGTTTAGTGTGCTGTGCTAGAACAAATAAAACAATATAACTAAAATTAAATAAAAAGTTTTTTATCCAGCTTGGAATTTACAATAAAAACTAATCATGCCCGGCTCCAAGAAAAAAAACTTACGAGTAAAAAAAAATTGTCTTTTTTTTTGGACCTATTGTTTGTATATCATATAGTCGGCCGATTCAACAGACACATTTTTATATATACCAAACTTACATATACCAAATTTCGAGTGAATCTCTATTAAAATAACCAAGATTTTCATCTAAAACCAATTATTTGGCCGATCGTTCCTATGGGAGCCGATTCTGATAAAACTTTCTAGATAAGTTAGAAAGTATATAAAACTTATAAATACCAAATTTAGTGATAATCGCATTTAAAACAACCAAGTTATTGCTCAAAATCCATATTCATGACCGATTGTTCCTATGGGAGCTATATGATATAGTCAATCGATTTTGATAAAACTTGGTGGATATGTTAGGTTAGTATAAAAAACTCACAAATACCAGCTTTCGTAATATTTCGTTGGAAAACAACAAAGTTATTGAGGTTGAAGCATATTCACGACCGATCGATTCCGAGTTATACAATGCCTGCAGCAAAAGGAAGCCTAGGTGCAAAATTTCAGCTCTGTAGCTTTGAGGGTCTTGGAGGAGATTGCGTCGATCCAGACAGACGGACAGACGGGCCGACGGACAGACGGACAGGGCTAAACGAACTCTGCTCATCGTGCTGATCAAGAATATATGTATATAATTTATATAGTCGGAGATACTTCCTTCTATGCGTTTCAAACTTCTAACCAAAATTAATATACCTTTTTTACAATGGACTCAGTCAACGCTTCTGGCCCTATTATCCCGACAATTAGTGGATCGCCCCCTACCCCATTAGCAGCTTGGGAATTGATGCAGGTTTTAGTACAACCGACATGCTAGCCTTCGTGAAGGAGCTTCCGACATTTGACGGAACATTAGAAACTTCGGATAACTTTGTCACTAGCGTGGAGGAAATTATCATGCTAATTAGAGGGGCAGATCAAACCCCAGATGGGCTATCGCTGCTTAGGGTAATAATAAACAAAATTATAGGAAGGGCAAAAGAAGCCCTTAACCTCGCAGGAAAAAAATTGAATTGTGATGAAATAAAACGTAACTTAAATCGACTTTACGCAAGCAAGAAGAGTGAGGTAATTTTGCTTAATGAAATCCAATCTCCACAAAAATTCTAACCCTTGGCAAATTGTACTTCGGAATAATAAAACTCCGTGAAGAATTATTTTCCCTCCTTACCAACAGCGGTCAAACTCCCATTGCAATCGAATAAAAAAAGCAACTATATAATAATGTTTGCTTAAACACGTTCTTAATCAACCTTAAGGAACCCCTTAGAACATTGATCAGATCAAGAGACCCAGTCTCAGTAGAGGACGCCTATGAACGCTGTCGCAAAGAACAGTCATTCTATTACCAGAATCCAAGCAATCCACAATCTCAAATGGATCAGTCACGATCAAATAATCGTAACGCCCCCTATTGAAATCAGTATACTCAATCAAAGAATAATAATCACCAAATAACCAAAACCCTTTCAAATCTAATAACCATAAAAATAATAGTCCAAGCGATGTCTCGACTTCACACCAACTATTCAACATCGATGATGCCCAAAATTTTCAACAAACTACCACATAAATAATAACCATAGAAGCATCGATGAGACACTCTTGCACCTAAAAAGAGAGGTTTATTTCCCACAAATGAAGAGTAAGATAACTCAAATAATTCGGAACTGCAACACTTGCAAAACACTTAAATACGATAGGCACCCTCCAAACATCGCTTTCGAAATTTCGGAAACACCTCATAAGCCCATGGACATAATCCACATAGATGTCTATACAATTAATGGCAATGTCCAATGTTACAATAATAGACAAATTATCAAAGTTAACTTGCGCATATATCTTATCAAACAGAAACTGCATCAACATTTTAAAATCCTTAAAAAAATTTTATGAGTCTTTACGGCATTCCACAAAAAATCGTATACGACCAAGGCGTAGAATTTTCCAGCCCTATGTTCAAAGAATACTGGGAACAATACAAAATTGACACACATTGTACGTCATTCCAACAGTCCACTAGTAACTCCCCTATAGAAGGAGTCCATTCAACCCTAACAGAAGCATTTAGAGTTATACTTCATAAATGAAAAAGGATTACCCCTTGACCACGACAAAATCCTCTCAGAAACATTAATCGCTTACAACAATGCTATTCACTCAAGCACGAATCATACCTCGTTCGAACTTTTCAGTGGTAGAACACATATATTTAATAAGACAATGATGCCTTCCTGAATGAATTAAACTTATTCCGCACAAATCTGTATACAGAAGTTAAGGAACAACTTAAAAAGAAAAAAACAGACAAATAGAAAAATTAAATAAAGGAAGAACAGCACCACAACAATTATCCTCCGACGAAGTAATCTTTAGAAAGGAAAACAGAAGAAACAAAATGACCCCTCGATTTTCAGAACTAGTGGTACTTAGGGACACTGGAACAACGTTAATAACCAGAAAAAATCAAAAATTACACAAAGCCAAACTTAGGGTAAAACCCAAAACAACTTAAACTTATGAATCTTGTTCAATAATTTTTATAACTCCCATTTCTCGACCTACCTTACAGAAGCCTACAGGCAAATGCTCAGTTCATCTCAATCAGCCTCCTGAACGGAACGCCGCCCATTGCCAGAATTAGTCTGGGCAATGTAACAATTATAAAAGCCTTTAAGACAATGAACCATATTATAGATATGGACGATTACAGGAATTGCGCAAACAAAATAGAACAAACAATCAAGAACTTAAAATCAAACGAAATGTTTAAACTATCACTAGGAGTATTAGATGAGAAGCTAAAAGAACTCGTGGAAAAAATAACGACTCTTTTACCCCACAGAAAACGGGGACTAATAAATGGATTAGGTAGCGTAGTAAATTTTAACAACGAAGTACTGATCCGTTTTAGGAACATAACAATTCACATCAATAAAGAATGCTAACAACGAACGCATGCTATCTCGCTCACACTTACTACGCAATGTCGCACTGGCCATTTCAGTGCAAATTTTACATAGGTATATCTTTGATATTTATTGTCCGATTTTAACAAAATTTAGTCAGCTGATACCTTTTCGCCATATTATTAAGTGTGTTAAGTAAGAATACACTACCTTTAAATTTACTCTAGTTATACGTTTTTCCTAAATTGCGGGGCGGAAGTGGGCGTGACAAAAATTTGAAAAGCAACAAATGTTGGACCATATTGTAATCACTCCCCAGAAGAAGAAAAGAAAGAAAGAAAGCACAGCACATCATGTCAGATTACACGATAAAAGATTATGTTAATGAAATACTATAATTTTGTTCAAGTTTTTTTTTTGTTAATTTTTGTGTTCGATATTTCTTTTGAGGAGGTATGTTGAATGTGTATGGATTTCATTATGTTGAATATGTTGAATGTATGTGGATTTCATCATGTTGAGTTTGTTGGGATTTTGTTGAATGTATATGAATCTCATCATGTTGAATGTATGTGAATTCCACCACATGATTAAATGTTTAGCAACAATGTTGTGTATCATGCAACTTGATAAAGCGACTTGCAACATGGTGAAATTGTTGTACTGTGAGGCAAAAGCAATGTCGAACACATGCAAAGAAAGGTTGCTAACGGTGCCAGTTTTCACTGCAACCAAAATGTTTTCAAGGTGTCATTTTAATTGAATGTCACTTACTAGAATTAATTGCCTTTGATACTTGGAAGTGTAAAGTTTAGTGTGCTGTGCTAGAACAAATAAAACAATATAACTAAAATTAAATAAAAAGTTTTTTATCCAGCTTGGAATTTACAATAAAAACTAATCATGCCCGGCTCCAAGAAAAAAACTTACGAGTAAAAAAAAAAATTTGTTTTTTTTTGGACCTATTGTTTGTATATCATATAGTCGGCCGATTCAACAGACACATTTTTATATATACCAAACTTACATATACCAAATTTCGAGTGAATCTCTATTAAAATAACCAAGATTTTCATCTAAAATCAATTATTTGGCCGATCGTTCCTATGGGAGCCGATTCTGATAAAACTTTCTAGATAAGTTAGAAAGTATATAAAACTTATAAATACCAAATTTAGTGATAATCGCATTTAAAACAACCAAGTTATTGCTCAAAATCCATATTCATGACCGATTGTTCCTATGGGAGCTATATGATATAGTCAATCGATTTTGATAAAACTTGGTGGATATGTTAGGTTAGTATAAAAAACTCACAGATACCGGCTTTCGTAATATTTCGTTGGAAAACAACAAAGTTATTGAGGTTGAAGCATATTCACGACCGATCGATTCCGAGTTATACAATGCCTGCAGCAAAAGGAAGCCTAGGTGCAAAATTTCAGCTCTGTAGCTTTGAGGGTCTTGGAGGAGATTGCGTCGATCCAGACAGACGGACAGAAAGGCCGACGGACAGACGGACAGGGCTAAACGAACTCTGCTCATCGTGCTGATCAAGAATATATGTATATAATTTATATAGTCGGAGATACTTCCTTCTATGCGTTGCAAACTTCTAACCAAAATTAATATACCTTTTTTGGCAAAGGTATAAAAAGAGGAATAATTATAATAATAAATAATAAAAATTGATCAATGTCAAAGAAACTAGTTGCTAAGACAAGATCGCGATTAGGACTCAGGAGTTCTAGTCTTACAGACATAAACGAAGAAACTTCCCCACCACAACAAAATCGTACAATGGACTCAGGCAACGCTTCTGGCCCTATTACCCCGACAATTAGTGGATCGCCCCCTACCCCATTAGCAGCTTGGGAATTGGTGCAGGTTTTAGTACAACCAACATTCTAGCCTTCGTGAAGGAGCTTCCGACATTTGACGGAACATTAGAAACTTCGGATAACTTTGTCACTAGCGTGGAGGAAATTATCATGCTAATTAGAGGGGCAGATCAAACCCCCCATGGGCTATCGCTGCTTAGGGTAATAAGAACCAAAATTATAGGAAGGGCAAAAGAAGTCCTTAACCTCGCAGGAACAAAATTGAATTGTGATGAAATAAAACGTAACTTAAATCGACTTTACGCAAGCAAGAAGAGTGAGGTAATTTTGCTTAGTGAAATCCAATCTCCACAAAAAAATCTAACCCTTGGCAAATTGTACTTCGGAATAATAAAACTCCGTGGAGAATTATTTTCCCTCCTTACCAACAGCGGTCAAACTCCCATTGCAATCGAATAAAAAATGCAACTATATAATGATGTTTGCTTAAACACGTTCTTAATCAACCTTAAGGAACCCCTTAGAACATTGATCAGATCAAGAGACCCAGTCTCAGTAGAGGACGCCTATGAACGCTGTCGCAAAGAACAGTCATTCTATTACCAGAATCCAAGCAATCCACAATCTCAAATGGATCAGTCACGATCAAATAATCGTAACGCCCCCTATTCAAATCAGTATACTCAATCAAAGAATAATAATCACCAAATAACCAAAACCCTTTCAAATCTAATAACCATAAAAATAATAGTCCAAGCGATGTCTCGACTTCACACCAACTATTCAACATCGATGATGCCCAAAATTTTCAACAAACTACCACATAAATAATAACCATAGAAGCATCGATGAGACACTCTTGCACCTAAAAAGAGAGGTTTATTTCCCATAAATGAAGAGTAAGATAACTCAAATAATTTGGAACTGCAACACTTGCAAAACACTTAAATACGATAGGCACCCTCCAAACATCGCTTTCGAAATTTCGGAAACACCTCATAAGCCCATGGACATAATCCACATAGATGTCTATACAATTAATGGCAATGTCCATCTTACAATAATAGACAAATTATCAAAGTTAACTTGCGCATATATCTTATCAAACAGAAACTGCATCAACATTTTAAAATCCTTAAAAAAATTTTATGAGTCTTTACGGCATTCCACAAAAAATCGTATACGACCAAGGCGTAGAATTTTCCAGCCCTATATTCAAAGAATACTGGGAACAATACAAAATTGACACACATTGTACGTCATTCCAACAGTCCACTAGTAACTCCCCTATAGAAGGAGTCCATTCAACCCTAACAGAAGCATTTAGAGTTATACTTCATAAATGAAAAAGGATTACCCCTTGACCACGACAAAATCCTCTCAGAAACATTAATCGCTTACAACAATGCTATTCACTCAAGCACGAATCATACCTCGTTCGAACTTTTCAGTGGTAGAACACATATATTTAATAAGACAATGATGCCTTCCTGAATGAATTAAACTTATTCCGCACAAATCTGTATACAGAAGTTAAGGAACAACTTAAAAAGAAAAAAACAGACAAATAGAAAAATTAAATAAAGGAAGAACAGCACCACAACAATTATCCTCCGACGAAGTAATCTTTAGAAAGGAAAACAGAAGAAACAAAATGACCCCTCGATTTTCAAAACTAGTGGTACTTAGGGACAATGGAACAACGTTAATAACCAGAAAAAATCAAAAATTACACAAAGCCAAACTTAGGGTAAAACCCAAAACAACTTAAACTTATGAATCTTGTTCAATAATTTTTATAACTCCCATTTCTCGACCTACCTTACAGAAGCCTACAGGCAAATGCTCAGTTCATCTCAATCAGCCTCCTGAACGGAACGCCGCCTATTGCCAGAATTAGTCTGGGCAATGTAACAATTATAAAAGCCTTTAAGACAATGAACCATATTATAGATATGGACGATTACAGGAATTGCGCAAACAAAATAGAACAAACAATCAAGAACTTAAAATCGAACGAAATGTTTAAACTATCACTAGGAGTATTAGATGAGAAGCTAAAAGAACTCCAGGAAAAAATAACGACTCTTTTACCCCACAGTCGGAGAAAACGGGGACTAATAAATGGATTAGGTAGCGTAGTAAATTTTAACAACGAAGTACTGATCCGTTTTAAGAACATAACAATTCACATCAATAAAGAATGCTATCAACGAACGCATGCTATCTCGCTCACACTTACTACGCAATGTCGCACTGGCCATTTCAGTGCAAATTTTACATAGGTATGTCTTTGATATTTATTGTCCGATTTTAACAAAATTTAGTCAGCTGATACCTTTTCGCCATATTATTAAGTGTGTTAAGTAAGAATACACTACCTTTAAATTTACTCTAGTTATACGTTTTTCCTAAATTGCGGGGCGGAAGTGGGCGTGACAAAAATTTGAAAAGCAACAAATGTTGGACCATATTGTAACCACTCCCCAGAAGAAGAAAAGAAAGAAAGAAAGCACAGCACATCATGTCAGATTACACGATAAAAGATTATGTTAATGAAATACTATAATTTTGTTCAAGTTTTTTTTTTGTTAATTTTTGTGTTCGATATTTCTTTTGAGGAGGTATGTTGAATGTGTATGGATTTCATTATGTTGAATATGTTGAATGTATGTGGATTTCATCATGTTGAGTTTGTTGGGATTTTGTTGAATGTATATGAATCTCATCATGTTGAATGTATGTGAATTCCACCACATGATTAAATGTTTAGCAACAATGTTGTGTATCATGCAACTTGATAAAGCGACTTGCAACATGGTGAAATTGTTGTACTGTGAGGCAAAAGCAATGTCGAACACATGCAAAGAAAGGTTGCTAACGGTGCCTATGATATAGTCAATCGATTTTGATAAAACTTGGTGGATATGTTAGGTTAGTATAAAAAACTCACAGATACCGGCTTTCGTAATATTTCGTTGGAAAACAACAAAGTTATTGAGGTTGAAGCATATTCACGACCGATCGATTCCGAGTTATACAATGCCTGCAGCAAAAGGAAGCCTAGGTGCAAAATTTCAGCTCTGTAGCTTTGAGGGTCTTGGAGGAGATTGCGTCGATCCAGACAGACGGACAGAAATGCCGACGGACAGACGGACAGGGCTAAACGAACTCTGCTCATCGTGCTGATCAAGAATATATGTATATAATTTATATAGTCGGAGATACTTCCTTCTATGCGTTGCAAACTTCTAACCAAAATTAATATACCTTTTTTGGCAAAGGTATAAAAAGAGGAATAATTATAATAATAAATAATAAAAATTGATCAATGTCAAAGAAACTAGTTGCTAATACAAGATCGCGATTAGTACTCAGGAGTTCTAGTCTTACAGACATAAACAAGGAAACTTCCCCACCACAACAAAATCGTACAATGGACTCAGGCAACGCTTCTGGCCCTATTACCCCGACAATTAGTGGATCGCCCCCTACCCCATTAGCAGCTTGGGAATTGGTGCAGGTTTTAGTACAACCAACATTCTAGCCTTCGTGAAGGAGCTTCCGACATTTGACGGAACATTAGAAACTTCGGATAACTTTGTCACTAGCGTGGAGGAAATTATCATGCTAATTAGAGGGGCAGATCAAACCCCCCATGGGCTATCGCTGCTTAGGGTAATAAGAAACAAAATTATAGGAAGGGCAAAAGAAGCCCTTAACCTCGCAGGAAAAAAATTGAATTGTGATGAAATAAAACGTAACTTAAATCGACTTTACGCAAGCAAGAAGAGTGAGGTAATTTTGCTTAATGAAATCCAATCTCCACAAAAAAATTTAACCCTTGGCAAATTGTACTTCGGAATAATAAAACTCCGTGGAGAATTATTTTCCCTCCTTACCAACAGCGGTCAAACTCCCATTGCAATCGAATAAAAAATGCAACTATATAATGATGTTTGCTTAAACACGTTCTTAATCAACCTTAAGGAACCCCTTAGAACATTGATCAGATCAAGAGACCCAGTCTCAGTAGAGGACGCCTATGAACGCTGTTGCAAAGAACAGTCATTCTATTACCAGAATCCAAGCAATCCACAATCTCAAATGGATCAGTCACGATCAAATAATCGTAACGCCCCCTATTCAAATCAGTATACTCAATCAAAGAATATAAAATCACCAAATAACCAAAACCCTTTCAAATCTAATAACCATAAAAATAATAGTCCAAGCGATGTCTCGAATTCAACATCGATGATGCCCAAAATTTTCAACAAACTACCACATAAATAATAACCATAGAAGCATCGATGAGACACTCTTGCACCTCAAAAGGGAGGTTTATTTCCCACAAATGAAGAGTAAGATAACTCAAATAATTCGGAACTGCAACACTTGCAAAACACTTAAATACGATAGGCACCCTCCAAACATCGCTTTCGAAATTTCGGAAACACCTCATAAGCCCATGGACATAATCCACATAGATGTCTATACAATTAATGGCAATGTCCAATGTTACAATAATAGACAAATTATCAAAGTTAACTTGCGCATATATCTTATCAAACAGAAACTGCATCAACATTTTAAAATCCTTAAAAAAATTTTATGAGTCTTTACGGCATTCCACAAAAAATCGTATACGACCAAGGCGTAGAATTTTCCAGCCCTATGTTCAAAGAATACTGGGAACAATACAAAATTGACACACATTGTACGTCATTCCAACAGTCCACTAGTAACTCCCCTATAGAAGGAGTCCATTCAACCCTAACAGAAGCATTTAGAGTTATACTTCATAAAAGAAAAGAAAAAGGATTACCCCTTGACCACGACGAAATCCTCTCAGAAACATTAATCACTTACAACAATGCTATTCACTCAAGCACGAATCATACCTCGTTCGAACTTTTCAGTGGTAGAACACATACAGTCAGCACAACATTTATTCGGACACCCCTAAACTTGAAGTTTGATCGTCAATAACTTGAAAAATATTTGGCTTAAACGAAAAATTTGTATTTCATTATGAAGATCCATGTTTTTATTACTAATTTCAAACATAAAAACAAAAAAAATATTCTTTGCTATCAGGGAAATACTTTATCAAATGAAAAAAGTCACTTTTTTAGGCACAACAATTATTCGGACACTTTTCGATTATTCTTGCAACGGTAAATGGTGTTTCTTTTCGCGTATTTTGGTAAAGTATCTGCTTCTTATGCATTTTGATCTGTTTTTTCGTAATTTTTATGTTAGTTTTGCACTTTGTATTGTTTATCGTGGTCAAAATGAGTCGGAGCCAAGATTTGCCAACCGTTTGGGCAAAACTACATTAAAATTGCATTTTTTAAATCACAGTGTTCGTAAAATTAGAAGACTTATTGCCAAAGCACATTCTACCGTACATAGTATTATTTAAAATTACATAAACACAAGTTATGTAACTGCAAAACACAAGTTGGTTGGAAGACCAAAAATTTTAACACCTCGGGAGGAGGGTAAACTCGTGTCTACAGCCCAAAAAACCCACGAATTTCATTTTTTTTTTTTTTTTGGTCCTATTGTTCCTATAGGAGCTATATCATTAGTCGGCCGATTCTGTTAAAACTCAACAGACACATTTTTATATATACCAAACTTACATATACCAAATTTGGCGTGAATCGCTGTTAAAATAACCAAGATTTTCATCTAAAACCAATTTTTTGGCCGATCGTTCCTATGGGAGCTATATGATATAGTGCCCCGATTCTGATAAAACTTTTCAGATATGTTAGAAAGTATATAAAACGTATAAATACCAAATTTAGTGATAATCGCTTTTAAAACAACCAATTATTGCTTGAAATCCATATTCATGACCGATCGTTCCTATGGGAGCTATATGATATAGTCAACCGATTTTAATAAAACTTGGTGGATATGTTAAGTAGTATATAAAACTCACAAATACTGGCTTTCGTAATATTTCGTTGGAAAACAACAAAGTTATTGAGGTTAAAGCATATTCACGACCGATCGTTCCTATGGGAGCTATATGATATAGTCATCCGATCGGAATGATTCCGAGATATACAATGCAGCAAAATGAAGCCTAGGTGCAAAATTTCAGCTCTGTAGCTTTAAGGGTCTCGGAGGAGATTGCGTTGATCCAGACAGACGGACAGACGGACAGACAGACAGACAGACGAACAGACGGACATGGCTATATCAACTCAGCTCATCGTGCTGATCAAGAATATATATACTTTCTATAGTCGGAGATGCTTCCTTCTATGCGTTGCAAACTTCTGACCAAAATTAATATACCTTTTTTGCAAAGGTATAAAAATAAGAAAACATAAGATTTCCTCGGAAGACATGCTTAAAACTACTCTGACGAGAGAAAGGAAGAAAATTTATGCAAATTTAATCACCAATTTGGTAAAAAGTATACGTCGACAACTAAAAGCAGCTGTTTATGCCAAAGATGGCCTTACCAAATATTAAAAGTTAAAAAACTATAAAAAAACTGATTTTTCTTATGAAAAGGAAAAGTGTCCGAATAATTGTTGTGCCTAAAAGAGGGACTTTTTTCATTTGATAAAGTTTTTCTCTGATAGCAAAGAATATTTTTTTTGTTTTTATGTTTGAAATTAGTAATAAAAACATGGATCTTCATAATGAAATAAAAATTTTTCGTTTAAGCCAAATATTTTTCAAGTTATTGACGATCAAACATGAAGTTTAGGGTTGTCCGAATAAAAGTTGTGCTGACTGTATATTTACTAAGACAATGATGCCTTCCTGAATGAATTAAACTTATTCCGCACAAATCTGTATACAGAAGTTAAGGAACAACTTGAAAAGAAAAAATCAGACAAATAGAAAAATTAAATAAAGGAAGAACAGCACCACAACAATTATCCTCCGACGAAGTAATCTTTAGAAAGGAAAACAGAAGAAACAAAATGACCCCTCGATTTTCAAAACTAGTGGTACTTAGGGACAATGGAACAACGTTAATAACCAGAAAAAATCAATGAAGCAAGCAAGTCGTCCCTGCCGACTTTGAATATACCCTGTACCAATTAAGGGAACTTTATAAAAGCAAACTCCTTCGAATTCGCCATTAATTCAAACTAAAATTTTCCTCACAAGCGGCAGCAACGAACGCATGCTATCTCGCTCACACTTACTACGCAATGTCGCACTGGGCATTTCAGTACAAAATGTATATAGATATATCTCCCATATTTCTTGTCCGATTGCAACCAAATTTGGTCAGCTGATACCTTTTGGCCATATTATTGGGTGTGCCAAATAAGAATACGCCACCTTTAATATAACACTAGTTATTCGTTTTTCCTAAATTGTGGGGGCGGAAGTGGGCGTGGCAAAAATTTGAAACAAACTTGATCTGCGTAGACACTACACGAATGTTGACACCAAATTTGGTTGCTCTAGCTCTTGTAGTCTCTGAGATCCACGTGTTCATACGGACGGACGGACGGACAGACGGACGGACGGACGGACAGACGGACAGACGGACAGACGGACATGTCTCAATCGACTCGGCTATTGATGCTGATCAAGAATATATATACTTTATGGGGTCGGAAATGCTTCCTTCTGCCTGTTACATACATTTTAGCGACTTTAATATACCCCTTTACCCTATGGGTACAGGG
The DNA here is from genome assembly GCA_018903615.1 of Drosophila neocordata. Classification (NCBI taxonomy): domain Eukaryota; kingdom Metazoa; phylum Arthropoda; class Insecta; order Diptera; family Drosophilidae; genus Drosophila; species Drosophila neocordata. The sequence continues at coordinate 81,769 of JAEIGI010000086.1, forward strand.
TATAAAAAAAAAAATATATATATATATAGTGAAATGTGTGGAATCAATCGCTGATCATTACATCATTTACACATATATGTTTGTAAGTAGAATCAATCGCTGATCACTGCGTCACAAAAACTGTTCTTATCAATTAAATATAAATTACCCGAATTATAAGAAAGTATATAAAACTAATCATGCCCATGGCTCCAAGAAAATAAACTTACGAGTAAAAATAAAAATTTTTTTTTGGTCCGATTGTTCCTATAGGAGCTATATCATATAGTCGCCCGATTCTGTTCAAACTCAACAGACACATTTATATACATATATACCAATCTTATATATATTAAATTTCGAGTGAATCGCTGTTAAAATAACCAAGATTTTCATCTAAAACCAATTATTTGGCCGATCGTTCCTATGGGAGCTATATGACATAGTGCCCCGATTCTGATAAAACTATCCAGATATGTTAGAAAGTATATAAAACTTATAAATACCAAATTTAGTGATAATCGCTTTTAAAAGAACCAAGTTATTGCTCAAAATCCATATTCATGACCGATTGTTCCTATGGGAGCTATATGATATAGTCAATCGATTTTAACAAAACTATGTGAATATGTTAAGAGGTATATAAAACTCACAAATACCGGATTTCGTAATACTTTGTTGGAAAACAACAAAGTTATTGAGGTTAAAGCATATTCATGACCGATCGTTCCTATGGGAGCTATATGATATAGTCATCCGATCGGAATGATTTCGAGTTATACAATGACTGCAGCAAAAAGAAGCCTAGGTGCAAAATTTCAGCTCTGTACCTTTAAGGGTCTCGGAGGAGATTGCGTTGATCCAGACAGACGGACGGTATAATAAACTAAAAGGATGGGCTAACTTCGGCCACGCCGAAGTTCGGATACCTTTGCAAACTGTCTTTTTCAATTACATATAAATAACCAGAATCATAAGAAAGTATATAAAGCTGGCTCCAAGAAAAAAACTTACAAGTAAAAAAAATTTTTTTTTTCGGCCGATTGTTCCTATAGGAGCTATATTCTGTTAAAACTCAACAGACACATTTTTATATATACCAAACTTACATATACCAAATTTCGAGTGAATCGCTGTTAAATCAACCAAGATTTTCATCTAAAACCAATTTTTTGGCCGATCGTTCCTATGGGAGCTATATGATATAGTGCCCCGATTCTGATAAAACTTGCCAGATATAAAGTATATAAAACTCATAAATACCGAATTTGGTGATAATCGCTTTTAAAACAACCAAGTTATTGCTCGAAATCCATATTCATGACCGATCGTTCCTATGGGGGCTATATGATATAGTCAACCGATTTTAATGAAACTTGGTGGATATGTTGAGAAGTATATAAAACTTACTATTACCGACTTTCCTGATATTTTGTTGGAAAACAACAAAGTTATTGAGGTTAAAGCTTATTCACGACCGATCGTTCCTATGGGAGCTATATGATATAGTCATCCGATCGGGATGATTCCGAGATATACAATGCCTGCAGCAAAAAGAAGCCTAGGTGCAAAATTTCAGCTCTGTAGCTTTAAGGGTCTCGGAGGAGATTGCGTTGATCCAGACAGACGGACAGACAGACAGACGGACAGACGGACATACGGACAGACGGACAGGGCTAAATGAACTCAGCTCATCGTGCTGATCAAGAATATATATACTTTATATAGTCGGAGATGCTTCCTTCTATGCGTTGCAAACTTCTGACCAAAATTAATATACCTTTTTTGCAAAGGTATAAAAATAAATGTATTAAGATAGATAATAAGACATTCTGCGAGCATATCTCCAACAACGATTTCCCCACCAACAACGATTGCCTTAGGAATAGTATCAAAGGTAAAGCAACCCCATGCGACCTAATACAAACGAGAAACTTCACCAACATCTTTGAACCCGAAAATGGGAATATCTTTGCCTTTAAGACAAAGAACCTTCTACTAGAATCCTCCTGCGGAAATTCGACCGTCATTTCTGGATCCCATGTAATAAATATTCAAATTGCTCGATTAACATAAATAACATCCAATATGATAACACGAATTATAATAGCACCGAACACCTAGATATTCTACTAGCTCCCATTCAGAAAATCATCGAAAATAAGACAATCGAAATACTAAGCCTGGAAAAAATCCATCTGGACGCGATACAGACCAACACAAGATTCCTTCAAAACAACAAAGACGTAAAAAAAAACATATGGCCACCTTATACGGTATTTCGGGATGCCTACTTATAGCTGGCCTTCTCTTTTGGTAGCTGCGGAAACAAAGAATTAATTACTACCCACAAATACAATCACCGTTACCTATCTTCACTCCGACAATTCCACCATTATGGAATCGATCAAAAATTATGACAGTTAAGTTTCAGAGTATTGATTTTGGTTTGACACAGGAAAACTGATTGCACTTGGATTTTCAGCTTCCTCTTCGCACTTTCACTCACGTATGCCGGTATATATGTACATATGTGTTTATGGAAATGTATATAAGTTTTATGCAAATGTGATAAATTTAATGCAAAAGAATGGAGCAGATGGCTAGGATAAACTATAACAACGGAATGTCGCATTTGGTATTTCCGTAGAAAATGTATATAAATGTATCTCCTATATTTATTGTCCCATTTCGACAAAATTTAGTCACCTGTTATTACCGGACTTTTTTAATTGGTTTGGTGGGGTTGTAATTAGAGAGAGTCGTTATAGAGTCGATTATTATTATTATATTAATTTTGATATATATTCTTCCGAGACCCTTAAAGCTACAGAGCTGAAATTTTGCACCTAGGCTTCTTTTTGCGTTAGGCATTGTGTATCTTGGAATCATCCCGAACGGATGACTGTATCATATAGCTTCCATAGGAACGATCGGTCGTGAACAAGCATTAACCTCCATAACTAATTTAATATCACGAAAGCCGGTATTTGTAAGTTGTAAACAAAAAATTATATCAAAATCGACTATTTTATTTAGTTCCCATAGTAACGATCGATCAGAAAAATGGATTTCGAGCAATAACTAGGCTGTTCTAAAAGCAATTATCAGAAAATTTGGAATTTGTGTTTCTATAGTTTAAAATAGTTTTTAATATATTTATCAAGTTTTATCAAAATTCTTTCATTATCTCATTAATCATAGTAAGTGTAAGTTTGGTATATATAGAAATGTGTCTACTTAGTCTTACGTAATCGGTTGACTATATGCTACCTATCTCAAAGGAACAATCGGAAAAAATTTTTTTTATTAAAAAGTTTTTTTTGGAGTCGCGGATATATAAATAGTTTTTTATACTTCCTTATTATTCTGGTAATTGATAATTACTTATTAACTAAATAATTAAAACAGACAGTTTTCCAAAGGTATTCCAAGTTCGGCATGGCCGAGAAGTAAACTCACTGAGGAGCGAGGTAAACTCACTTTATCACAGGATAAAAGATGCAATTGCTCCTTTAAGGAATATGTTGTATTGAAGAAAGCAGCAAATAAATCAATAGTAATGGCCTGAATATTGGTTGCTTTATTGTCTTCAGATTTTATATTTTTCAAATTAGATAACTCACGTGTATAGTCAAACAGAAACCAATGGCATCCTTCATATCTACACAAGAATACAGATAAGACCAGTCTGTAATAAGAATTAGCTAATTGAGCTTGAGAAATTTAGTTTTACGAAAGCAACGGATACGAGGTGGTAAATTGGAACCTGCAATTAGTGACCGAAAGGGAAGGTCAATGGCTATGTCCAAATTTGGATGGAAATTATCTTCGTGGACGACTAGGCTATTAATGCTCGAGACAAAACAAATAGCTTCTAAGTTGCTAGCGCATACCAACATGTCAGATTGTGGTGAATATACGAACAAGTTATAAAGACGAAATACGTTTTTATACAATTTGTGACACTAAAAAATTCGATGTCAAAAGTTATTGTCCGATTTCGTCAGCTGTCCTTTTGGACATGTTATTAGGTGTGCCAAACAAGAATACGCTACCTTTATTTAATATTCCTTTAGTTATTCGTTTTTTCTAAATTAAAATAATAAAACTAACTTGATCTGCGTAGACACTGTACGAATACGGGCATGCCTCAATCGACTCGGCTGTTGATGCTGATCAATACATATATATACTTTATGGGTTCGAAAATGCTTCCTTATGCCTGTTACATACATTTTAGCGACTTTAATATACCTTTTTACGTTATGGGTACAGGGTAGAAAAATTAACTTTTGATCCGACAAAAATATTTAAAATATTCAAATTGAAGTTTGAGTACTTATCTTTTCTTGGTCCAATACTGCAATGATTTCTTGCTCATTTACTCGTACACATACTAATCGGCATGACATATGCACAGTAGCGGACATAGAAATCCGGACACCTCGGTTTGGCGTCTATATGTAAACTTTGAACGGGCGTAAAATATGTAAAAAAGGTTCAATCGGTTTGTTTTTTTTTTCGCGTTATCTACTAAGTACTTAGTGTTAAAATACCGCCTAGTTTAGTGTAACCAAAGCTTTCAAAGTGAAAAAAAAAATTAAGAAGTGAAAAATGCCGAAAATGACTGAATCTGATAAAGCCAACTCCGCGAAATAAGCGCTAAAGTTGGCTTTAGTAAATCTTCTGTCGGGGATTTTCTAAAGAGTTTTGAAAAAACCGGAACTTAGTGCGCGCAGACCAGCAAAAAAACCGCTCAAATGCGCAAAAAACGGTTAGAATGGGCTGAAGAGCACGAATCTTGGACTTTAAATGATTGGAGAAACTTGATATTTTCAGATGAGTCCAAAATAAACCTTTTTGGTTCCGATGGTATGGCCTACGTGAGACGTAAAGTCGGAGAAAGATTTAAAAATGAATGCCTACGACGGAAGGTCAGGCATGATGGATCCCGTATGGTGTGGGGATGCTTTTCCTACTTTGGAGTTTGAGATCTGGCACTAATTGATGGAACAGTAAACGCCGAAAAGTACCAACAAATTTTGGACGAGCATCTTGTACCATTAATTGAGGAGCATCTTTCGTATGCCGATGATATCATTTTTCAGGACGATTCTGCTCCTTGCCATCGTGCGAAATCGGTAAGTAATATTTTTTTTTTAATTCCCTTATTTATTGTATAAATGATACCTAAACTCTTAAACTTCCAACATTTTTTCTTCTTTTTAGATTAAAAAATATTTGGATCGAATGGGAATATCTTCATTGGATTGGCCAGGCAATAGTCCTGATTTAAATCCAATTGAGAATCTTTGGCATATTTTGAAGGTTAAAGTAACGAAGGAGAAACCTAAAACTCGATTTAATTTTGGAAAATGTTTGGTACAATGATATAACCATTGAAACAATTCAAAATCTAGTGGATTCACTTCCGAAACAAATAAAGACGGTAATTAAAAACAAAGGAGGTCCAACAAAATACTGAAATCTAATTTTTTAAGTAGAATAATATTCAACTAAAAAAATAATATTTTCAAATATTTTGTAATTCAGTTAAAAAAAAAAAAAAAAAATTTTTTTTGTTTGTGTTCCTTAGTTTTTGAAATGTGATCAATAATTTTATTTAAGTTTTTTTCTAAATAAAACATCACTGAAATCTAAAAAATATTTGTTTTGGTTAGCAAAGGCTTACTTAATAAGTTTAATACAAATTTTCCTGAAACAATAAACACAATTTTAAAAAATTTACGAAACGAACATTTTTTTGTTTGTCCGGATTTCTATGTCCGCTACTGTATATAAATCACTGACTGATAAATATTTCTCGACATTTTAAAAAGCTTTCAAAATAAAGTAACCCTTTCACATGCGTGGGTTAGACTTCTGTAGTTTGTATTAAAATTCTATACAGAATTGAATTTAAGAAATGGTAGAGCATTTATGAATATAGAGCTGTTTTTAACCCTTGATCAGCATCAACAGCCGAGTCGATTGAGACATGTCCGTCTGTCCGTTTGTCCGTCCGTCTGTCCGTCCGTATGAGCACGTGGATCTCAGAGACTACAAGAGCTACAGCAACCAAATTTCGTGTCAGCATCCGTGTAGTGTCTACGCAGATCAAGTTTGTTTCAAATTTTTGCCACGCCCACTTCCGCCCCCACAATTTAGGAAAAACGAATAACTAGTGTTATACACACCCAATAATATGGCTAAAAGGTATCTGCTGACCAAATTTCGTTAAAATCGGACAAGAAATATCGGAGATATATCTATGTACAATTTGTACTGAAATGCCCAGTGCGACATTGCGTAGTAAGTGTGAGCGAGATAGCATGCGTTCGTTGCTGCCGCTTGTGAGGAGAATTTTAGTTTAAACTGATGACAAATTTTAAGGAGTTTCATTTATCTACTTGGTACAGGGTATACTCAAAGTCGGCAGGGACGACTTGCTTGCTTCATTATACCTTTGCAAAAAAGGTATATTAATTTTGGTCAGAAGTTTGCAACGCATAGAAGGAAGCATCTCCGACTATATAAAGTATATATATTCTTGATCAGCACGATGAGCTGAGTTCATTTAGCCCTGTCCGTCTGTCCGTATGTCCGTCTGTCCGTCTGTCCGACTGTCCGTCTGTCCGTCTGTCCGTCTGTCCGTCTGTGTGGATCAACGCAATCTCCTCCGAGACCCTTAAAGCTACAGAGCTGAAATTTTGCACCTAGGCTTCTTTTTGCTGCAGGCATTGTATATCTCGGAATCATCCCGATCGGATGACTATATCATATAGCTCCCATAGGAACGATCGGTCGTGAATAAGCTTTAACCTCAATAACTTTGTTGTTTTCCAACGAAATATATATAATTAAATATATATAATTATAATAAAAAATAATAAAAATTGATCGCGATTAGGACTCAGGAGTTCTAGTTTTACAGACATAAACGAGAAAACTTCCCCACCAAAAAGAGAAAAGGAGAAAATTATCATGCTAATTAGAGGGGCAGATCAAACCCCCTATGGCCTATTGCTGCCTAGGGTGATAAGAAACAAAATTATAGGAAGGGCAAATGAAGCACTTAACCTCGCAAGAACAAAATTGAATTGTAATGAAATAAAACGTAACTTAAATCGACTTTACGCAAGCAAGAAGAGTGAGGTAATTTTGCTTAATGAAATCCAATCTCCACAAAAAAATCTAACCCTTGGCAAATTGTACTTCGGAATAATAAAACTCCGTGGAGAATTATTTTCCCTCCTTACCAACAGCGGTCAAACTCCCATTGCAATCGAATAAAAAATGCAACTATATAATGATGTTTGCTTAAACACGTTCTTAATCAACCTTAAGGAACCCCTTAGAACATTGATCAGATCAAGAGACCCAGTCTCAGTAGAGGACGCCTATGAACGCTGTCGCAAAGAACAGTCATTCTATTACCAGAATCCAAGCAATCCACAATCTCAAATGGATCAGTCACGATCAAATAATCGTAACGCCCCCTATTCAAATCAGTATACTCAATCAAAGAATAATAATCACCAAATAACCAAAACCCTTTCAAATCTAATAACCATAAAAATAATAGTCCAAGCGATGTCTCGACTTCACACCAACTATTCAACATCGATGATGCCCAAAATTTTCAACAAACTACCACATAAATAATAACCATAGAAGCATCGATGAGACACTCTTGCACCTAAAAAGAGAGGTTTATTTCCCACAAATGAAGAGTAAGATAACTCAAATAATTTGGAACTGCAACACTTGCAAAACACATAAATACGATAGGCTCCCTCCAAACATCGCTTTCGAAATTTCGGAAACACCTCATAAGCCCATGGACATAATCCACATAGATGTCTATACAATTAAAGGCAATGTCCATCTTACGATAATAGACAAATTTTCAAAGTTAACTTGCGCATATATCTTATCAAACAGAAACTGCATTAACATTTTAAAATCCTTAACAAAATTTTATGAGTCTTTACGGCATTCCACAAATCCCTATGTTCAAAGAATACTGGGAACAATACAAAATTGACACACATTGTACGTCATTCCAACAGTCCACTATTAAGCATTTAGAGTTATACTTCATAAAAGAAAAGAAAAAGGATTACCCCTTGACCACGACGAAATCCTCTCAGAAACATTAATCACTTACAACAATGCTATTCACTCAAGCACGAATCATACCCCGTTCGAACTTTTCAGTGGTAGAACACACATATATTTAATAATTCAATGACCCCTTCCTGAATGAATTAAACTTATTCCGCACAAATCTGTATACAGAAGTTAAGGGACAACTTAAAAAGAAAAAAACAGACAAATAGAAAAATTTAATAAAGGAAGAACAACACCACAACAATTATCCTCCGACGAAGTAATCTTTAGAAAGGAAAACAGAAGAAACAAAATGACCGCTCGATTTTCAAAACTAGTGGTACTTAGGGACAATGGAACAACGGTAATAACCAGAAAAAATCAAAAATTACACAAAGCCAAACTTAGGGTAAAACCCAAAACAACTTAAAGTTATGAATCTTGTGCAATAATTTTTATTCTCCCATTTCTCGATCTACCTTACAGAAGCCTACAGGTAAATGCTCAGTTCATCTCAATCAGCCCCCTGAACGGAACGCCGCCCATTGCCAGAATTAGTCTGGGCAATGTAACAATTATAAAAGCCTTTAAGACAATGAGCCATATTATAGATATGGACGATTACAGAAATTGTGCAAACAAAATAGAACAAACAATCAAGAACTTAAAATTAAACGAAATGTTTAAACTATCACTAAGAGTATTAGATGAGAAGCTAAAAGAACTCCAGGAAAAAATAACGATTCTTTTACCCCACAGTCGGAGAAAACGGGGACTAATAAATGGATTAGGTAGCATAGTACATTTTAACAACAAAGTACTGATCCGTTTTAAGAACATAACAATTCACATCAATAAAGAATGCTATCAACGAACGCATGCTATCTCGCTCACACTTACTACGCAATATCGCACTGGCCATTTCAGTGCAAATTTTACATAGGTATATCTTTGATATTTATTGTCCGATTTTAACAAAATTTAGTCAGCTGATACCTTTTGGCCATATTATTAGGTGTGCTAAATAAGAATACCTTTTAATTTACTTTAGTTATACATTTTTCCTAAATTGCGGGGGCGGAAGTGGGCGTGGCAAAAATTTAAAAACAAGCTTGATTTGCGTAGACACTACACGAATGCTGACACCAAATTTGGTTGCTCTAGCTCTTGTAGTCTCTGAGATCCACGTGTTCATACGGACGGACAGACGGACATGTCTCAATCGACTCGGCTGTTGATGCTGATCAATAATATATATACTTTATGGGGTCGGAAATGCTTCCTTCTGCCTGTTACATACATTTTAGCTACTTTAATATACCCCTTTACCCTATGGGTACAGGATAAAACAAAAAGATATATATATATAGTAAAATGTGTGGAATCAATCGCTGATCATCACATCATTTACACATATATGTTTGTACGTAGAATCAATCGCTGATCACTGCGTCACAAAATATATATTTTTATACATACATACACAAATACAAATGGAACTAGAAGGATGGGCTAAATTCGGCCACACCGAAGTTCGGATACCTTTGCAAACTGTTCTTTTCAATTACATATAAATTACCAGAATTATATAAAATTAATCATGCCCGTGTCTCAAAAAAAAAAAAAACTTACGAGTAAAAAAAATTTTTTTTTGTTCCGATTGTTCCTATATCATATAGTCGGCCGATTCAACAGACACATTTTTATTTATACCCAACTTACATATACCAAATTTCGAGTGAATCTCTATTAAAATAACCAAGATTTTCATCTAAAACCAATTATTTGGTCGATCGTTCCTATGGGAGCTATCTGATATAGTGCCCCGATTCTGATAAAACTTTCTAGATATGTTAGAAAGTATATAAAACTTATAAATACTAAATTTAGTGATAATCACATTTAAAACAACCAAATTATTGCTCGAAATCCATATTCATGACCGAATATCAAATGCGGCTAATAATTCAAATAAGCGTTGGCCCAAAAAGGCAATTCAAATTCATTAATGCGCGAGTTACCACAGCATACATCTCACCCCCTCCAAAACCCCGTCGCTCACTAGATGGAATGTCCAACTATTGAGCAACGGATTCACCGGAATTCGCAGTATCAGCACCTTTTAGCACACGACCCCTGAGTTACCACAGTATACACCTCACCCTCTCCAAAACCCCGTCGCTCACTAGATGGAATGTCCATCTAGCAACGGATTAACTTGAATTCGCAGTATCAGCACCTCTTAAAACACAAGCCCCTGCGTGGGCGACAATTTAATCGTAGACGTAAGCACTTTGTGTAAGCTCCAACTAAAAATGTTGAGAATAAAGAAATCACTTCTATTTTGAATATCAACCAAGCTAGTTGCAAATATATTAATTTGGGCAAGAAATATTAACCTGGCTGCAATTTTATTAACTTGGAACTAATTACAAATATATTAATCTGGCAAGAAATATTAACCTGGCTGCAACTCTATTAACTTGGAAGTAGGAAGAATCCCTGTCTCACGCTCCGAGAGGTAACTGGCGCAGCTGGTAACCAAAGATGAAGGTTCACTCTCTCTTATTTTAGTATTACTGTAAGTAAAAAACAATGTAAGAAAACTATAAAATGGAAAAGGAAAGTGAAAAAAAAAAGGAAAAAAGGAATATAAAAGTGAATATGTGGCATACACACAGATAAATACATAAATGTGCATAATCAACCACTGTGTCATAAGCGTATATAAGTTTTTATAAATATACATATACCTTCTGCTCAAATATGAACGAGACTGATGTAATAAAACACAAACGGTTAATTATTGTTTAATTTTTATTTTATCTCCTTCAAATTAATCACCATTGGAGGCAATACACATATGCCAACGTTTTTTCCAATCATCATAGCATTTCTGGAAGGCCGATTTCGGTATGGACTTCAGTTCCTTCTTCGAATTCTCTTTTATGACTTCAATTGTCTTAAAATGTTTTCCACGGAGCGGCAACTTGAACTTGGGAAACAGGAAAAAGTCACATGGAGCCATATCAGGCGAATACAGTGCTTACGGAGCGATATTAACATTATTTTTGTTCAAATAATCGCGAACAAGACGTGATGTGTGAGCTGGTGCATTATCGTGATGCAAGAACCATGACTTGTTGTCCCACAATTCCTTACTTTTAAGACGAATGTTATCGCGCAAACGCTTTAAAACGTCTAAATAATATTCAGCGTTAACCGATCGGCCTTGCGGAAGGAACTCCGAGTGCACCACACCTTCGTAATCGAAAAAAAGTCAGCACAACCTTAATTTTTGAGCGACTTTGGCGTGGTTTTCTGGGTTTCGGCTCCTCCGGGGAGCGCCATTCCGAAGATTGTTGGGCTGTTTAGACGTTATACTCATGAATCCAAGTCTCGTCACCAGTTATGATGTGCCGGATGTCCGTATCAGTCATGGCGAACATTTCGTTAGCGACAGTGTGCGTTGTTCTTTTTGAAGAAAATTCAACAATTTTGGAACAAATTCGAAAAACACACTCGAGGTAGACTTGTTTACAGTAGCACAGAAAACAAACTATGTGACATATTACGAAAAAATTTGCCTTGTAAGCTTATAACAGTCCTACCATCCACCAAAAAAATTATTTTTGCCATATGTCATCCGCGGACCGTTTTATTGATCAAGTCTCGTTCATATTTGAGCAGAAGGTATGTACAAAAGAGAACGTATATACGCAAATGCATGCATATGTATATATATAAAAAAAAAAAAATGTGTGTTAATGAAAAAAAAAAAAAGAAAAAGAATATACATATATACAAATGCATACATGCATAGATACACATATGCATGTTGAAACATACATACATGCACAGAATCAATCGCTGATCACTGTGGCATGAATGCATATAAAAAAAAAAATGTGTTAATAAAATAAAAAAAAAAAAAGAGGAAAAGAATATATATACAAATGCATACATGCATAGATACATATATGCATATTGATACATACATACATGCGCAGAATCAATCGCTGATTACTGTGGCATAAATACACAAAAAAAAAAAAAAAAAAAAAAAAAAAAAAATAAAAATGTGTTAATAAAATAAAAAAAAAGAGGAAAAGAATATATATACAAATGCATACATGCATAGATACATATATGCATATTAATACATACATACATGCGCAGAATCAATCGCTGATCACTGTGGCATAAATGTATATAAAAAGAAAATGTTAATAAAAAAAAAAAGAATATATGTACAAATGCATACACACATATATGCACATTAACACATACATACATGCGCAGAATCAATCGCTGATCACTGTATCATGAATGTATATTAAAAAAAAAAGAGAAAAAGAAGTTTTAATAAATACATACAAAAAGAGAGCGTACATATGTGGGTGCATACGTGCGTGTATATTAATACATGCATGCGCAGAATCAATCGCTGACCACTGTGCCATGCATGTATATCGAAAAGAATATTTAATAAATATGTACAAAAGAGAATATGTGTGTATATAAATGCGTATATGCGTACACATATGCATGCTAATACATACATGTATAGAATCAATCGCTGAAAACTGTACAATGAATGTAGATATATATAAAAAAAATTTTGAAGAACACAATAACAACAAATTTTTGAGTGGCACAGAATCAATCACTGACCACTGTGTTACGAACATATACGTTTATACATAAAAAAAAAAAAAAAAAAAAAAAATCAAGGAAAATATAAAAAAAAAAGAGAAAAAAAACAAACTGTTAAGGAATACAAAATTTTTTTCACTTTTCGCCTATTATAAAGGATAGCACATTTTTTTTTTTTCCTTGTTTTAAAATTTTTTAGCTGTTAAAATAAAATAAAAATTCCTAATCAAAACAATATTGCTGAACACGAAAATAAGAAGACTTCAGAAAATTAATAAAGGAAATCAAGGTGAACAAAAAAAAAAAAAACTAACATCTCGTGGCACAAATTTTATAACACTTTATATTTATATAAGTTTGTATAAGCATATACTCACACATACACATACACACACACACACAAATTTTATAAAAAAAAAAAAAATTCGAAACGTCAGATAAAAAAGAAATAGAAACGAAACTCAAGAAATTATCGACAATCAACTTTCCTATTTTAAATGTCAAAGAAGTTAGTAGCAAAAACTAGGTCTCGATTAGGACTCAGAAGTTCTAGCCTTACGGACATTACTGAAGAAATCTCCCCTCCTCAAGCAAACCGTATAATGGACTCAGGTAACGCTTCAGGCTCTCTAACACCGACGATTAGCGGACCGCCCCCTACCCCGTCATCTAGTAACCTAAGTGTAGTAGGAGGGCTTAGTACAGCGGACATGTTAGCGTTCGTAAAGGAACTGCCTACGTTCGAAGGAGTAGCAGGGACCCTAGATAATTTCATAACTAGTGTGGAAGAAATAATCATGTTAGTTAGGGGCGCCGACCAAACCCCCTTCGGACTATTACTACTTAGAGTAATAAGGAATAAAATTACAGGGAAAGCAAATGAGGCCCTCAACTTAGCAGGGACAAAACTAAATTGGGATGAGATCAAAGCAAACCTAAATAGATTATATGCTAGTAAGAAAAGTGAGGTTATCCTACTCAATGAAATCCAGTCCCCACCCCAGAATCTACCACTTGGGAAATTGTACTCTGGATTAGTAAAAGTCCGTGGAGAATTACTATCCCTTCTGACCAATAACGGTCCCCCAGCGCAGTTGAAGCAAAGAAACAGCTATATAACGACATTTGTCTGAACACGTTCTTGATTAACCTTAGGGAGCCTCTTAGGACATTAATAAGATCAAAAGAACCTGCCTCGATAGAAGAGGCATATGAACGTTGCCGCAAAGAGCAGTCCTTCTACTATCAAAACCCTAATAATCCGCAATTCAGAGGGAATCAACCACGGCCTAATATTCGTAACCATCCCTACAGAAACCAATACCCACAACCAAGAAATTACAATCAGCAGAATACCCAAAATTATACAAGAAATCAGAACCCTTTTAAATTTATTAACCCCAGGAATAATAATTCAAATGATGCCTCTACTTCGCACCATGCTCTTCAATATTGATGAAACCCAAAATTTTCAACCAAACGCCTCAACCAACCCATCGTATACCTGGATAATATCCGTCACGGGTCAACCCTCCCATTTGTATTCTTAACATCCCGAGAAAATACAAAACTCAAATTTCTGTTAGACACAGGAGCAACCCACTCCCTTATTGACCCTGACATTATCCCCCTGAACCAAAGAGAAAGTTTAGAAATACCTGTAACAATAGTTACAGTACTTAACAAACATTCAATACTACAAAAAGTCTCACTACCATTCTTTAAAGAGTTTCAAGAACAAGGGATAATACAGTTTCTACTTTTTAAATTCCACTCTAGCTTCGATGGCCTCATTGGAATAGACATCCTATCTAAAATAAAAGCACAAATAGATCTAGGAGAGTTACGGTTGGTAACTCCCAACACAACAATAACAATTGTAACACAGAGAAACGTGACAACAACAGTTTATACAGTAGCCGCATACACTAGATGCCTTCTCGAACTACCAGTAGACCTTCAACAAGGGGATTTTTTCTGCAATGCGACGGAAATTAACGACAACTTAACAATTTCTGAAGGTCTCTATAGTTCAGTAAACGGCATTAGTTGCCTAGAAGTAATAAATACCTCACAAGTCGATCAAGAAATATTCCTAGAACACCCTTTACAAGTGACCCCATACAGTCCCCGAGATTTTATTGAACTATATTCAATACAAGGCGAACCTCACGATCAGGACATTAAGACTATAAAACCACCCAACATAGGGACAGAACATTTAAATGTTGAGGAAAAGAAGGGACTTTTACATATCTGTAAACAGTTCGCAGACCTTTTTTATAACAAAGAGGACCCACTTACTTTCTCTAATGAAGTAAAACACAAAATAAATACTAACAATAGTGACCCCATATTTGTAAAGTCTTATAGATACCCATTTATACACAAGAAGGAAGTAAGAGACCAGATAAACAAAATGCTCGAACAAAACATTATTAGACCAAGCCATTCCCCATGGAGTGCTCCGGTCTGGGTTGTACCAAAAAAATCTGATCCTTCAGAGGACAAAAAGTGGAGGTTAGTCATAGACTTTAGGAAACTAAACGACAAAACAGTATCTGACCGATACCCCATCCCGAACATAAATGATGTACTTGACCAAATTGGCAAAACAAAGTATTTTTCCACATTAGACTTGGCCAGTGGATTTCACCAAATCCAAATAAACGAAGCAGATATCCAAAAAGCCGCATTCTCCGTAGAGAACGGACACTATGAATTCATCCGAATGCCTTTCGGGCTTAAAAACGACCCCGCCACATTCCAAAGGGTCATGGATAATATATTACGTGACCTCATTGGCAACGTCTTAGGACATCTGGTCACCCAAGAGGGCGTTAAGCCAAATCCGAACAAAATACAAGCCATCAAAGACTTCCCTTGCCCTAAAAATAGGAGAGATATTAAATCATTTCTTGGACTACTAGGGTACTATCGGAAATTTATAAGAGACTTCGCACGAATCACTAAACCACTGACAAGACAACTTAAAGGAAAAAAACAAATAACAATTGACGAAGAATTCACAAAAACATTTCAATTCTGTAAAACCCTACTCTGCAATGACCCGATACTTATATTCCCTGATTTCACAAAAACCTTCTTTTTAACAACCGATGCTAGCAACTTCGCCCTTGGGGCAGTCCTATCACAAGGAACCTTAGGCACAGATAAACCAGTATCTTTTGCCAGCAGAACTCTTTCGGATACTGAAATTAACTATGGAACTTCAGAAAAGGAGATGCTAGCCATTATATGGGCGGTAAAAACCTTTAGACCATACTTGTTTGGCAGGAGATTTACGATAGTTACTGACCACAAACCATTAACATGGCTGATGAGTTTTAAGGAACCAAGTTCAAAAATAGTCCGATGGAGACTCCAGCTGTTGGAGTACGATTATGATATTATCTATAAAAAGGGCTCACAAAACGTAATCGCCGATGCTCTTAGCAGGGTCGATGCGAGTCCAAATGCTAGCATTAACGTAAATGACACCCCGACCTTACAAACAGCAAGTAACAACACAACTATTCCTATCTCAGACAAACCGGTGAACGAATTTGCTTTACAAGTAATCCTCCAAACGGGAACAACACCCCATATCGAAACGTCAGTACCCTTCAAAAACAAATTAAGGCGTGTCATTACAGAACCAATCTTTGACCAACAGACTGTAACAGATATTCTAAAGAAAGTAATGAAACCGAATAAACTGTGTGCAATCTTCACACCAAACGACATATTCCAAAAAATACAGGAAGCGTATTTCAGACACTTCACATACTTACCGACATACAAACTAATAAGATGCGTAACCTTAGTAACTGACATCTCTGACCCCAAAGAACAGGAAAAAACTATAACCAAGTACCACATAGATAACAACCATCGAGGCACGGACGAAACACTACTACATTTAAAAAGACAAGTCTACTTCCCACAAATGAAAAGCAAGATAGTTCAAATAATTCAAAATTGCGATACATGCAAAACACTGAAATACGACAGGCATCCCCCGAAAATCAATTTCGAGATTTCAGAAACACCAAGTCAACCTATGGATATAATCCATATAGACGTCTATACAATTAATGCCAAAATCCACCTAACCATAATTGATAAATTTTCAAAATTCACATCCGCATATGTCCTATCAAACAGAAATTGTATTAATGTCTTAAAATCTCTAAAAAACTTTATGAGCCTATACGGTATTCCTAAAAAAATTGTGTATGATCAGGGAGCAGAATTTTCAAGTCCTATGTTCAAAGAATTCTGTGAACAATACAACATAGTTACACATTGCACATCTTTCCAACAATCGACAAGTAACTCCCCTTTAGAAAGAGTGCATTCAACATTAACGGAAGCATTTAGGATTATACTACACAAAAGAAAGGAAAAAAGTTTAACCCTTGATCATGAAGAGATACTATCGGAAACATTAATTACTTACAATAATGCTATCCACTCAAGTACAAAATATACACCATTTGAGCTTTTTAGTGGCAGAACTCATATATTCAACCAAACGTTGACTCCCAATAACAAACATGACTTCCTAAACGAACTAAACGCATTTCGTACAAACCTTTATACGGAGGTTAGAGAACAACTTCAGAAAAAAAAGGAAGATAGAATAGAGAAGTTAAATAGAGAACGCAATTCACCACAAGCACTACTACCAGATCAAGTTATTTTTAGGAAAGAAAACAGGAGAAATAAATTAACCCCCCGATTTTCGAAACAACAAGTGTTGAGGGACAAAGGAATAACAATAGTCACAAAAAAAGACCAAAAAATACACAAAGCCAAGCTTAGATTAAAAACAAAAACAAAATAAAACCCACAACCCTTTACAACCCTTGTACCAACCTTTCCTAACCCTATCTCTCGGCTTACATTACAGAAGCCTACGGGCAACAGCACAAACTATATCCATCAACCCCCTGGACGGAATATCACCTATTACTAGAATAAACCTAGGAAATCCATATAATAGATGTGGAGGAGTATAGGAACTGCACTAACAAAATAAAATTAACAATTAAGCAACTAAAGGCAAACGAAATGTTAAAATTATCCTTGGGGCTCCTAGATGAAAAGTTAGAGGAACTCCAGAGGAAAATAACGACCCTCCTTCCACATGAAAGGAAGAAACGGGGACTTGTAAACGGGTTAGGCAGTGTAATTAAAGTCATTACGGGAAACATGGACGACGAAGACTCAAAACAAATTCACGAACAACTAAGACAGATCGAAAAGAAAACTGAGTCCTTTTCATTAGAAGTAAATGGCCAAATAAATTTTAATAATGAAATACTGATCCGGTTCAAAAACATAACGGATCATATTAATAAAGAACAAGCATTGATCAATGATTTCTTGAGTAAATCACAAAACGGTATTGCGGAAAATTTCGAAGAAGAGGATTACAAATTTTTTTACCTTACAATACATTAATAAAGTAAATTATAATATAGATGTGCTATCGGAGCACGTAAAAAGTATAGCAGAAAGCTTAATTTTTGCAAAAATAGAGATAATCCCAAAACTAATATTGAACACAAAAGAAATCGAATACATAAAAACAATTTTTTCGCAAACAAAGTATAAATTTAGACCTAGAAGAACATATATATAGTTTATTAAGACTAAGAACACTCTGCCACGAGAACAAAATAATTTTTAGCTTAAAAAAATCCCCATTTTCGAAGAAAAACAATATAACCTTGAAAGAATAATACCACTACCTATAAATAACACCTGATTTGATCGCACAAGATAACGAAACGATGCTATATATAAGAAATAAATGTATTAAGATAAATGATAAGTCCTACTGCGAACAACTTTCAAACAACGAATTTCCAAACAACAACGATTGCCTTAAAAATATCATCAGGGGCAACACAACGACATGTGACCTGCTACAAACGGGCAACTTTACCAATATCTTCGAGCCCGAAAAGGGAATATTCTTCGCCGTTTAATATGAAAAACAATTCTAAAGAAAGTTGCGAAATAACTCGCGCAACCGCCAACGCTGCTGACGCTGCCGCCGCCGTTTAATATGAAAAGCAATTCTAAAGAAAGTTGCTGAAAAACATGCGCAACCCCCAACGCTGCCGACGCTGCCGCCGCCGTTTAAGTTTTTAAGCTCCCAAAATTTGTGAAAGAGGTCAGTTTCAATTACATAATGAAATAAAGAAGTCGCATCTCTGCGGGATAAAATAAAATAATAAATAACATTGTTTATTAACTTATACGTTATACATTGAAAAAAAAAGGAAAAAAAATCAAGGTAAATAAAAAAAAAAAAAGAAAAAAAACAAACTGTTAAGGAATAAAAAATTTTTTCACTTTTCGCCTATTATAAAGGATAGCACATTTTTCCTAATCAAAACAATATTGCTGAACACGAAAATAAGAAGACTTCAGAAATTAATAAAGGAAATCAAGGTGAACAAAAAAAAAAAAACTAACATCTCGTGGCACAAATTTTATAACACTTTATATTTATATAAGTTTGTATAAGCATATACTCACACATACACATACACACACACACAAATTTAAAAAAAAAAAAAAAAATTCGAAACGTCAGATAAAAAGAAATAGAAACGAAACTCAAGAAATTATCGACAATCAACTTTCCTATTTTAAATGTCAAAGAAGTTAGTAGCAAAAACTAGGTCTCGATTAGGACTCAAAAGTTCTAGCCTTACGGACATTACTGAAGAAATCTCCCCTCCTCAAGCAAACCGTATAATGGACTCAGGTAACGCTTCAGGCTCTCTAACACCGACGATTAGCGGACCGCCCCCTACCCCGTCATCTAGTAACCTAAGTGTAGTAGGAGGGCTTAGTACAGCGGACATGTTAGCGTTCGTAAAGGAACTGCCTACGTTCGAAGGAGTAGCAGGGACCCTAGATAATTTCATAACTAGTGTGGAAGAAATAATCATGTTAGTTACGGGCGCCGACCAAACCCCCTTCGGACTATTTCTACTTAGAGTAATAAGGAATAAAATTACAGGGAAAGCAAATGAGGCCCTCAACTTAGCAGGGACAAAACTAAATTTGGATGAGATCAAAGCAAACCTAAATAGATTATATGCTAGTAAGAAAAGTGAGGTTATCCTACTCAATGAAATCCAGTCCCCACCCCAGAATCTACCACTTGGGAAATTGTACTCTGGATTAGTAAAAGTCCGTGGAGAATTACTATCCCCCAGACGCCCAGCGCAGTTGAAGCAAAGAAACAGCTATATAACGACATTTGTCTGAACACGTTCTTGATTAACCTTAGGGAGCCTCTTAGGACATTAATAAGATCAAAAGAACCTGCCTCGATAGAAGAGGCATATGAACGTTGCCGCAAAGAGCAGTCCTTCTACTATCAAAACCCTAATAATCCGCAATTCAGAGGGAATCAACCACGGCCTAATATTCGTAACCATCCCTACAGAAACCAATACCCACAACCAAGAAATTACAATCAGCAGAATACCCAAAATTATACAAGAAATCAGAACCCTTTTAAATTTATTAACCCCAGGAATAATAATTCAAATGGTGCCTCTACTTCGCACCAGCTCTTCAATATTGATGAAACCCAAAATTTTCAACCAAACGCCTCAACCAACCAATCGGATACCTGAATAATATCCGACACGGGTCAACCCTCCCATTTGTATTCTTAACATCCCGAGAAAATACAAAATTCAAATTTCTGTTAGACACAGGAGCAACCCACTCCCTTATTGACCCTGACATTATCCCCCTGAACCAAAGAGAAAGTTTAGAAATACCTGTAGCAATAGTTACAGTACTTAACAAACATTCAATACTACAAAAAGTCTCAGTACCATTCTTTAAAGAGTTTCAAGAACAAGGGATAATACAGTTTCTTATTTTTTAAATCCCACTCTAGCTTCGATGGCCTCATTGGAATAGACATCCTATCTAAAATAAAAGCACAAATAGATCTAGGAGAGTTACGGTTGGTAACTCCCAACACAACAATAACAATTGTAACACAGAGAAACGTGACAACAACAGTTTATACAGTAGCCGCATACACTAGATGCCTTCTCGAACTACCAGTAGACCTTCAACCAAGGGGATTTTTTTCTGAAATTGCGACGGAAATTAACGACAACTTAACAATTTCTGAAGGCCTCTATAGTTCAGTAAACGGCATTAGTTGCCTAGAAGTAATAAATACCTCACAAGTCGATCAAGAAATATTACTAGAACACCCTTTACAAGTGACCCCATACAGTCCCCGAGATTTTATTGAACTATATTCAATACAAGGCGAACCTCACGATCAGGACATTAAGACTATAAAACCACCCAACATAGGGACAGAACATTTAAATGTTGAGGAAAAGAAGGGACTTTTACATATCTGTAAACAGTTCGCAGACCTTTTTTATAACAAAGAGGACCCACTTACTTTTTCTAATGAAGTAAAACACAAAATAAATACTAACAATAGTGACCCCATATTTGTAAAGTCTTATAGATACCCATTTATACACAAGAAGGAAGTAAGAGACCAGATAAACAAAATGCTCGAACAAAACATTATTAGACCAAGCCATTCCCCATGGAGTGCTCCGGTCTGGGTTGTACCCAAAAAAATCTGATCCTTCAGAGGACCAAAAGTGGAGGTTAGTCATAGACTATAGGAAACTAAACGACAAAACAGTATCTGACCGATACCCCATCCCGAACATAAATGATGTACTTGACCAAATTGGCAAAACAAAGTATTTTTCCACATTAGACTTGGCCAGTGGATTTCACCAAATCCAAATGAACGAAGCAGATATCCAAAAAATCGCATTCTCCGTAGAGAACGGACACTATGAATTCATCCGAATGCCTTTCGGGCTTAAAAACGACCCCGCCACATTCCAAAGGGTCATGGATAATATATTACGTGACCTCATTGGCAACGTCTTAGGACATCTGGTCACCCAAGAGGGCGTTAAGCCAAATCCGAACAAAATACAAGCCATCAAAGACTTCCCTTGCCCTAAAAATAGGAGAGATATTAAATCATTTCTTGGACTACTAGGGTACTATCGGAAATTTATAAGAGACTTCGCACGAATCACTAAACCACTGACAAGACAACTTAAAGCAAAAAAACAAATAACAATTGACGAAGAATTCACAAAAACATTTCAATTCTGTAAAACATTGATTAGATCAAGAGACCCAGTCTCAGTAGAGGACGCCTATGAACGCTGTCGCAAAGAACAGTCATTCTATTAGCCAGAATCCTAGCAACTCCACTCCAATTAGGGCAGTCACGATCACAAGGAATCGTAACGCCCCCGATTCAAATCAGTATACTCAATCAAAGAACTAATAATCACTGAAATCAACCATGAAAATAATCAGTAAAAGGCGATGTCTCGACATTACATGGGCGGTAACAACCTATAGAACATCGTTGTATGCCCAGGAGATTTTCAACAGTAACTGACCACATAACTATTAACCATAGAAGCATCGATGAGTTTTAAGGAACCACACTTGCACAAAATAGTCCGAGGTTGATTTCAGCTGTAAATGAAGAGTACGATAACTCAAATAATTTGGAAAGGCTGCAAAACGTAATCGCCAAAGCACTTAGAGGGTACGATAGGCGACGTCCAAACATCGCTTTCGACATTACCGAAACATTACTCCCCTCCTTACCAACAGCAAGTCAAACTCCCATTGCTATCGAATCAAAAAAGCAACTATAGAATGATGTTTGCTTATACACGTAATCTTAATCAAACGGGAACAACACCCCTTAGAACATCGATCCGATCAAGAGACCCAGTCTCAAGAGGACGCCTATGAAGGCGTGTCGCAAAGAACAGTCATTCTATTGACCAGAAGACCATGTAATCCACAGTCTCAAATAGATCAGTCACGAAACCAAATAATCTGTACGCCCCCAATCTTCACACCAAACGACACTCAATCAAAGAATACAGTAATCCCCAAACTTCCAAAACCCTTTCAAATCTAATAACGACATAAAAATAATAAGCGTACCTTAAGTGATGTCTCGACTTCACACCAACTATTCAACATCGATGATGCCCAAAACTTTCAACAAACTACCACATAAATAATAACCATAGAAGCATCGATGAGACACTCTTACACCTAAAAAGAGTTTATTTCACCACAAATGAAAAATAAGATAACTCAAATAATTTAGAACACAACCAAAACACTGAAATACGATAGGCACCCTCCAAAATCAATTTCGCTTTCGATTTCAATTTCGGAAACACCTCAAGTAAGCCCATGGACATAATCCACATAGATGTCTATACAATTAATGGCAATGTCCACCTTACAATAATAGACAAATTATCAAAATTCACATCGTTAACTTGCGCATATATCTTATCAAACAGAAACTGCATTAACATTTTAAAAACTCTTAAAAAAATTTTATGAGCCTTTACGGCATTCCACAAAAAAATCGTATACGACCGAAGGCGTAGAATTTTCCAGCCCTATGTTCAAAGAATACTGGGAACAATACAAAATTGCCACACATTGCAAACGTCATTCCAACAATCCACTAGTAACTCCCCCTATAGAAGGAGTCCGTTCAACCCTAACAGAAGCATTTAGAGTTATACTTCACAAAAGAAAAGAAAAAAGATTAACCCTTGACCACGACGAAATCCTCTCAGAAACATTAATCACTTACAACAATGCTATTCACTCAAGCACGAATCATACCCCGTTCGAACTTTTCAGTGGTAGAACACATATATTTAACCAAACGTTGACTCAATAACAAGATGCCTTCCTGAATGAATTAAACTTATTCCGCACAAATCTGTATACAGAAGTTAAGGAACAACTTGAAAAGAAAAAAAACAGACAGAATAGAAAAATTAAATAAAGGAAGAACAGCACCACAACAATTATCCTCCGACGAAGTAATCTTTAGAAAGGAAAACAGAAGAAACAAAATGACCCCACGATTTTCAAAACTAGTGGTACTTAGGGACAATAGAACAACGTTAATAACCAGAAAAAAGATCAAAAATTACACAAAGCCAAACTTAGGGTAAAACCCAAAAACAACTTAAAGTTATGAATCTTGTTCAATAATTTTTATAACTCCCATTTCTCGACCTACCTTACAGAAGCCTACAGGTAAATGCTCAGTTCATCTCAATCAGCCCCCTGAACGGAACGCCGCCCATTGCCAGAATTAGTCTGGGCAATGTAACAATTAAAAAAGAAATCCAGGGAAAAATAACGATTCTTTTATCCCACAGTCGGAGAAAACGGGGACTAATAAATGGATTAGGTAGCGCAGACAATTTTAACAACGAAGTACTGATCCGTTTTAAGAACATAACAATTCACATCAATAAAGAATGCTATCAACGAACGCATGCTATCTCGCTCACACTTACTACGCAATGTCGCACTGGGCATTTCAGTGCAAGTCAGGTATATCTTTGATATTTATTGTCCGATTTTAACAAAATTTAGTCAGCTGATACCTTTTCGCCATATTATTAAGTGTGCTTAATAAGAATACGCTACCTTTAAATTTACTTTAGTTATACATTTTTCCTAAATTGCGGGGGCGGAAGTGGGCGTGGCAAAAATTTAAAAACAAACTTGATTTGCGACACTACACGAATGCTGACACCAAATTTGCTCTAGATCTTGTAGTCTCTGAGATCCACGTGTTCATACGGACGGACAGACGGACATGTCTCAATCGACTCGGCTGTTGATGCTGATCAATAATATATATACTTTATGGGGTCGGAAATGCTTGCTTCTGCCTGATACATACATTTTAGCGACATTAATATACCCCTTTACCCTATGGGTACAGGATAAAAAAAAAAATATGTATCTATATAGTGATATGTGTGGAATCAATCGCTGATCACCACATCATTTACACATATATGTTTGTACGTAGAATCAATCGCTGATCACTGCGTCACAAAATATATATTTTTATACATTCGTACACAAATACAAATAGAACTAGAGAATGGGCTAAATTCGGCCACACCGAAGTTCGGATACCTTTGCAAACTGTTCTTTTCAATTTCATATAAATTACCAGAATTATAAGAAAGTATATAAAACTAATCATGCCCGTGTCTCGAAAAAAAAACTTATGAGTAAAAAAAAATTTTTTTTTTGTTCCGATTGTTCCTATATCATATAGTCGGCCGATTCAACAGACACATTTTTATTTATACCAAACTTACATATAGCAAATTTCGAGTGAATCTCTATTAAAATAACCAAGATTTTCATCTAAAACCAATTATTTGGCCGATCGTTCCTATGGGAGCTATCTGATATAGTGCCCCGATTCTGATAAAACTTTCTAGATATGTTAGAAAGTATATAAAACTTATAAATACCAAATTTAGTGATAAGCGCATTTAAAACAACCAAATTATTGCTCGAAATCCATATTCATGACCGATCGTTCCTATGGGAGCTATATGATATAATCAATCGATTTTGATAAAACTTGGTGGATATGTTAAGAAGTATAAAAAACTCACAAATACCGGCTTTCGTAATATTTCGTTGGAAAACAACAAAGTTATTGAGGTTAAAGCTTATTCACGACCGATCGATTCCGAGTTATACAATGCCTGTAGCAAAAAGAAGCCTAGGTGCAAAATTTCAGCTCTGTAGCTTTAAGGGTTTTAGAGGAGATTGCCTTGATCCAGACAGACGGGCCGACGGACAGACGGACAGGGCTAAACGAACTCTGCTCATCGTGCTGATCAAGAACATATGTATATAATTTATATAGTCGGAGATACTACCTTCTATGCGTTGCAAACTTCTAACCAAAATTAATATACCTTTTTTGGCAAAGGTATAAAAAGAGGAATAATTATAATAATAAATAATAAAAATTGATCAATGTCAAAGAAACTAGTTGCTAAGACAAGATCGCGATTAGGACTCAGGAGTTCTAGTCTTACAGACATAAACGAGGAAACTTCCCCACCACAACAAAATCGTACAATGGACTCAGGCAACGCTTCTGGCTCTATTACCCCGACAATTAGTGGACCGCCCCCTACCCCATTAGCAGCTTGGGAATTGGTGCAGGTTTTAGTACAACCGACATGCTAGCCTTCGTGAAGGAGCTTTCGACATTTGACGGAACATTAGGAACTTCGGATAACTTTGTCACTAGTGTGGAGGAAATTATCATGCTAACTAGAGGGGCAGATCAAACCCCCCCATGGGCTATCGCTGCTTAGGGTAATAAGAAACAAAATTATAGGAAGGGCAAAAGAAGCCCTTAACCTCGCAGGAAAAAAATTGAATTGTGATGAAATAAAACGTAACTTAAATCGACTTTACGCAAGCAAGAAGAGTGAGGTAATTTTGCTTAATGAAATCCAATATCCACAAAAAAATCTAACCCTTGGCAAATTGTACTTCGGAATAATAAAACTCCGTGGAGAATTATTTTCCCTCCTTACCAACAGCGGTCAAACTCCCATTGCAAGCGAATAAAAAAAGCAACTATATAATGATGTTTGCTTAAACACGTTCTTAATCAACCTTAAGGAACCCCTTAGAACATTGATCAGATCAAGAGACCCAGTCTCAGTAGAGGACGCCTATGAACGCTGTCGCAAAGAACAGTCATTCTATTGCCAGAATCCAAGCAATCCACAATCTCAAATAGATCAGTCACGATCAAATAATCGTAACGCCCCCTATTCAAATCAGTATACTCAATCAAAGAATAATAATCACCAAACAACCAAAAATAATAGTCCAAGCGATGTCTCGACTTCACACCAACTATTCAACATCGATGATGCCCAAAATTTTCAACAAACTACCACATAAATAATAACCATAGAAGCATCGATGAGACACTCTTGCACCTAAAAAGAGAGGTTTATTTCCCACAAATGAAGAGTAAGATAACTCAAATAATTTGGAACTGCAACACTTGCAAAACACTTAAATACGATAGGCACCCTCCAAACATCGCTTTCGAAATTTCGGAAACATTATTTTCCCTCCTTACCAACAGCGGTCAAACTCCCATTGCAATCGAATAAAAAAAGCAACTATATAATAATGTTTGCTTAATCACGTTCTTAATCAACCTTAAGGAACCCCTTAGAACATTGATCAGATCAAGAGACCCAGTCTCAGTAGAGGACGCCTATGAACGCTGTCGCAAAGAACAGTCATTCTATTGCCAGAATCCAAGCAATCCACAGTCTCAAATAGATCAGTCACGATCAAATAATCGTAACGCCTCCTATTCAAATCAGTATACTCAATCAAAGAATAATAATCATCAAACAACCAAAACCCTTTCAATTCTAATAACCATTATAAAAGTAGTCCAAGCGATGCCTCGACTTCACACCAACTATTCAACATCGATGATGCCCAAAATTTTAAACAAACTACCACATAAATAATAACCATAGAAGCATCGATGAGACACTCTTGCACCTAAAAAGAGAGGTTTATTTCCCACAAATGAAGAGTAAGATAACTCAAATAATTTGGAACTGCAACACTTGCAAAACACTTAAATACGATAGGCACCCTCCAAACATCGCTTTGGAAATTTCGGAAACACCTCATAAGCCCATGGACATAATCCATATAGATGTCTATACAATTAATGGCAATGTCCATCTTACAATAATAGACAAATTATCAAAGTTTACTTGCGCATATATCTTATCAAACAGAAACTGCATTAACATTTTAAAAACCTTAAAAAAATTTTATGAGTCTTTACGGCATTCCACAAAAAATCGTATACGACCAAGTCGCAGAATTTTCCAGCCCTATGCTCAAAGAATACTGGGAACAATACAAAATTGACACACATTGAACGTCATTCCAACAGTCCACTTGTAACTCCCCTATAGAAAAAGTCCATTCAACCCTAACAGAAGCATTTAGAGTTATACTTTATAAAAGAAAAGAAAAAGGATTACCCCTTGACCACGACGAAATCCTCTCAGAAACATTAATCACTTACAACAATGCTATTTCAGTGGTAGAACACTTATATTTTATAAGTCAATGACCCCTTCCTGAATGAATTAAACTTATTCCTACAAATCTGTATACAGAAGATAAGGAACAACTTTAAAAGAAAAAAACAGACAAATAGAAACATTAAATAAAGGAAGAACAGCACCACAACAATTATCCTCCGACGAAGTAATCTTTAGAAAGGAAAACAGAAGAAACAAAATGACCGCTCGATTTTCAAAACTAGTGGTACTTAGGGACAATGGAACAACGTTAATAGCCAGAAAAAATCAAAAATTACACAAAGCCAAACTTAGGGTAAAACCCAAAACAACTTAAAGTTATGAATCTTGTTCAATAATTTTTATAACTCCCATTTCTCGACCTACCTTACAGAAGCCTACAGGCAAATGCTCAGAACGCCGCCCATTGCCAGAATTAGTCTGGGCAATGTAACAATTATAAAAGCCTTTAAGACAATGAGCCATATTATAGATATGGACGATTACAGAAATTGTGCAAACAAAATAGAACAAACAATCAAGAACTTAAAATTAAACGAAATGTTTAAACTATTACTAGGAGTATTAGATGAGAAGCTAAAAGAAATCCAGGGAAAAATAACGATTCTTTTACCCCACAGTCGGAGAAAACGGGGACTAATAAATGGATTAGGTAGCGTAGTAAATTTTAACAACGAACTACTGATCCGTTTTAAGAACATAACAATTAATCTCTCGCTCTCGCTCATACTTACTACGCAATGTCGCACTGGCCATTTCAGTGCAAATTTTACATAGGTATATCTTTGATATTTATTGTCCGATTTTAACAAAATTTAGTCAGCTGATACCTTTTGGCCATATTATTAAGTGTGTTAATAAGAATACGCTACCTTTAAATTTACTCTAGTTATACGTTTTTCCTAAATTGCGGGGGCGGAAGTGGGCGTGGCAAAAATTTGAAACAAACTTGATCTGCGTAGACACTACACGAATGCTGACACCAAATTTGGTTGCTCTAGCTCTTGTAGTCTCTGAGATCCACGTGTTCATACGGACGGACGGACGGACAGACGGATATGTCTCAATCGACTCGGCTGTTGATGCTGATCAATAATATATATACTTTATGGGGTCGGAAATGCTTCCTTCTGCCTGTTACATACATTTTAGCTACTTTAATATACCCCTTTACCCTATGGGTACAGGATAAAACAAAAATATATATATATATATAGTGAAATGTGTGGAATCAATCGCTGATCATCACATCATTTACACATATATGTTTGTACGTAGAATCAATCGCTGATCACTGCGTCACAAAATATATATTTTTATACATACATACACAAATACAAATGGAACTAGAAGGATGGGCTAAATTCGGCCACACCGAAGTTTGGATACCTTTGCAAACTGTTCTTTTCAATTACATATAAATTACCAGAATTATATAAAATTAATCATGCCCGTGTCTCAAAAAAAAAAAACTTACGAGTAAAAAAAAATTTTTTTTTTGTTCCGATTGTTCCTATATCATATAGTCGGCCGATTCAACAGACACATTTTTATTTATACCAAACTTACATATACCAAATTTCGAGTGAATCTCTATAAAATAAACAAGATTTTCATCTAAAACCAATTATTTGACCGATCGTTCCTATGGGAGCTATCTGATATAGTGCCCCGATTCTGATAGAACTTTCTAGATATGTTAGAAAGTATATAAAACTTATAAATACCAAATTTAGTGATAATCGCATTTAAAACAACCAAATTATTGCTTGAAATCCATATTCATGACCGATCGTTCCTATGGGAGCTATATGATATAATCAATCGATTTTGATAAAACTTGGTGGATATGTTAAGAAGTATAAAAAACTCACAAATACCGGCTTTCGTAATATTTCGTTGGAAAACAACAAAGTTATTGAGGTTAAAGCTTATTCACGACCGATCGATTCCGAGTTATACAATGCCTGTAGCAAAAAGAAGCCTAGGTGCAAAATTTCAGCTCTGTAGCTTTAAGGGTTTTAGAGGAGATTGCCTTGATCCAGACAGACGGGCCGACGGACATACGGACAGACAGACAGAGCTAAACGAACTCTGCTCATCGTGCTGATCAAGAACATATGTATATAATTTATATAGTCGGAGATACTTCCTTCTATGCGTTGCAAACTTCTAACCAAAATTAATATACCTTTTTTGGCAAAGGTATAAAAAGAGGAATAATTATAATAATAAATAATAAAAATTGATCAATGTCAAAGAAACTAGTTGCTAAGACAAGATCGCGATTAGGACTCAGGAGTTCTAGTCTTACAGACATAAACGAGGAAACTTCCCCACCACAACAAAATCGTACAATGGACTCAGGCAACGCTTCTGGCTCTATTACCCCGACAATTACTGGACCGCCCCCTACCCCATTAGCAGCTTGGGAATTGGTGCAGGTTTTAGTACAACCGACATGCTAGCCTTCGTGAAGGAGCTTCCGACATTTGACGGAACATTAGGAACTTCGGATAACTTTGTCACTAGTGTGGAGGAAATTATCATGCTAACTAGAGGGGCAGATCAAACCCCCCATGGGCTATCGCTGCTTAGGGTAATAAGAAACAAAATTATAGAAAGGGCAAAAGAAGCCCTTAACCTCGCAGGAAAAAAATTGAATTGTGATGAAATAAAACGTAACTTAAATCGACTTTACGCAAGCAAGAAGAGTGAGGTAATTTTGCTTAATGAAATCCAATATCCACAAAAAAATCTAACCCTTGGCAAATTGTACTTCGGAATAATAAAACTCCGTGGAGAATTATTTTCCCTCCTTACCAACAGCGGTCAAACTCCCATTGCAATCGAATAAAAAAAGCAACTATATAATGATGTTTGCTTAAACACGTTCTTAATCAACCTTAAGGAACCCCTTAGAACATTGATCAGATCAAGAGAC
The DNA here is from genome assembly GCA_018903615.1 of Drosophila neocordata. Classification (NCBI taxonomy): domain Eukaryota; kingdom Metazoa; phylum Arthropoda; class Insecta; order Diptera; family Drosophilidae; genus Drosophila; species Drosophila neocordata. The sequence goes on from JAEIGI010000086.1 coordinate 112,561, forward strand.
CCAGTCTCAGTAGAGGACGCCTATGAACGCTGTCGCAAAGAACAGTCATTCTATTACCAGAATCCAAGCAATCCACAATCTCAAATGGATCAGTCACGATCAAATAATCGTAACGCCCCCTATTCAAATCAGTATACTCAATCAAAGAATAATAACCACCAAACAACCAAAACCCTTTCAAATCTAATAACCATAAAAATAATAGTCCAAGCGATGTCTCGACTTCACACCAACTATTCAACATCGATGATGCCCAAAATTTTCAACAAACTACCACATAAATAATAACCATAGAAGCATCGATGAGACACTCTTGCACCTAAAAAGAGAGGTTTATTTCCCACAAATGAAAGGTAAGTTAACTCAAATAATTTGGAACTGCAACACTTGCAAAACACTTAAATACGATAGGCACCCTCCAAACATCGCTTTCGAAATTTCGGAAACACCTCATAAGCCCATGGACATAATCCACATAGATGTCTATACAATTAATGGCAATGTCCATCTTACAATAATAGACAAATTATCAAAGTTAACTTGCGCATATATCTTATCAAACAGAAACTGCATTAACATTTTAAAAACCTTAAAAAAATTTTATGAGTCTTTACGGCATTCCACAAAAAATCGTATACGACCAAGGCGTAGAATTTTCCAGCCCTATGTTCAAAGAATACTGGGAACAATACAAAATTGACACACATTAAACGTCATTCCAACAATCCACTAGTAACTCCCCCTATAGAAGGAGTCCGTTCAACCCTAACAGAAGCATTTAGAGTTATACTTCATAAAAGAAAAGAAAAAGGATTAACCCTTGACCACGACGAAATCCTCTCAGAAACATTAATCACTTACAACAATGCTATTCACTCAAGCACGAATCATACCTCGTTCGAACTTTTCAGTGGTAGAACACATATATTTAATAAGACAATGAGGCCTTCCTGAATGAATTAAACTTATTCCGCACAAATCTGTATACAGAAGTTAAGGAACTACTTGAAAAGAGAAAAACAGACAAATAGAAAAATTAAATAAAGGAAGAACAGCACCACAACAATTATCCTCCGACGAAGTAATCTTTAGAAAGGAAAACAGAAGAAACAAAATGACCCCACGTTTTTCAAAACTAGTGGTACTTAGGGACAATAGAACAACGTTAATAACCAGAAAAATCAAAAATTACACAAAGCCAAACTTAGGGTAAAACCCAAAACAACTTAAAGTTATGAATCTTGTTCAATAATTTTTATAACTCCCATTTCTCGACCTACCTTACAGAAGCCTACAGGTAAATGCTCAGTTCATCTCAATCAGCCCCCTGAACGGAACGCCGCCCATTGCGAGAATTAGTCTGGGCAATGTAACAATTATAAAAGCCTTTAAGACAATGAGCCATATTATAGATATGGACGATTACAGAAATTGTGCAAACAAAATAGAACAAACAATCAAGAACTTAAAATTAAACGAAATGTTTAAACTATTACTAGGAGTATTAGATGAGAAGCTAAAAGAAATCCAGGGAAAAATAACGATTCTTTTACCCCACAGTCGGAGAAAACGGGGACTAATAAATGGATTAGGTAGCGTAGTAAATTTTAACAACGAACTACTGATCCGTTTTAAGAACATAACAATTAACATCAATAAAGAATGCTATCAACGAACGCATGCTATCTCGCTCACATTTACTACGCAATGTCGCACTGTTCATTTCAGTGAAAATTTTACATAGGTATATCTTTGATATTTATTGTCCGATTTTAACAAAATTTAGTCAGCTGATACCTTTTGGCCATATTATTAAGTGTGTTAATAAGAATACGCTACCTTTAAATTTACTTTAGTTATACATTTTTCCTAAATTGCGGGGGCGGAAGTGGGCGTGGCAAAAATTTAAAAACAAACTTGATTTGCGTAGACACTACACGAATGCTGACACCAAATTTGCTCTAGCTCTTGTAGTCTCTGAGATCCACGTGTTCATACGGACGGACGGACAGACGGACATGTCTCAATCGACTCGGCTATTGATGCTGATCAAGAATATATATACTTTATGGGGTCGGAAATGGTTCCTTCTGCCTGTTACATACATTTTAGCGACTTTAATATACCCTTTTACCCTATGGGTACAGGGTATAAAAACTTGGTAGCTATGTAAGAAAGTATATAACAATTACAATTACCAAATTTAGATGATCGCTTTTAAAACAACCAAATTATTGCTCGAAATCCATATTCATGACCGATCGTTTCTATGGGAGCTATTGATTGTCAACCGATTTTGATGAAACTTGGTGGATATGTTAAGAAGTATAAAAAAACCACAAACACCCCCGGCTTCCGTGATATTTCGTTGGAAAACAACAAATTTATTCAGGCTAAAGCTTATTCACGACCGATCGTTCCTTTGGGAGCTATATGATATAGTCATCCGATCGGTATGATATACAATGCCTGCAGCAAAAGCCTAGGTGCAAAATTTCAGCTCTGTAGCTTTAAGTGTATCGAAAGAGATTGCAGAGAGAAGGACAAACGGACATACGTACAGACGGACATACGAACAGGCGGACATACGAACAGGCGGATAGGGCTAAATGAGCTCAGCTCATCGTGCTGATCAAGAATATATATACTTTATATAGTCGGAGATGCTTCTTTCTATGCGTTGCAAAGGTATAAAAATGAATTGATATTTTTTTTTTCGCGCGAATCTCAACGAGTGCCCTAAGTGCCCACACCTCCCGCCCAACCGACCGAGTTCACACGACGAAGAACAATTATTATATATTAATTTTTTATAAATTATGGACATTTTTTTTTTTAATTTCATCATTTATTTTTTGTCGACTTTTATCAATCTTTTCTTTTCCTGCGATATATCAGGCATCTTTTCTAACTTTGTGTCTGATCGTAAACATCTTTTCTAATTTTCCCATCCCATACCATCGGTGGCTCCGTCTGCATCTTTTGCTTACTAGTATACAAAATTACTTTTATATATATTTCAACAATTTCCCTTAATCTAACTATTTTCTATTTTTTAACTAACTTTATATTTTTTTTCTCCTAGTCTACCTATTCTACTACTTCAAATATGTCTCCTAGCCTAACTATTCTACTCAACCTAAACTTCAGCAATATCTCTTAACCTATTCTACTTAAACAAACTTCAAAATTCTCTCTTAACCGACTCCTTAAATACTCCAATCGTATTACTGTTTCTACGGATCCGATACCGGATCCGGCCCACCCACATTATTTGAGGCTGTCGTGGCTGTAGTTGTGGCAGTTGTTGCTGATGTGACTGATGTCACTGCCATTCCAAGCTCCTCTGCATCCGGGGTCACCTCCCTGGGCATGCCGAACTCCTCTACGAATCCTTCATTAATTGGGCTGCTTGCCCTTCTCATTGGGGTCGGTGGCTTCACCGGCTCCCCCAGCCCCCCTCGTTCCACGCTAAATTAACGAACGCCACCGGCTTATTTAGATGTACCAGCACCTCCGCATTTTGCATCGGCATCTCCACCTTCTCTGCCCTTGCTATCGGATCTTCTATGGCCATCTCCTCTGGCCCACCGAACATCATCACCTGCCTATGGAGCTCCCCCTCTACATCCGGGAGCAGGAATGCCAGGTCGTTTAACCCGATCCCCTCGTCCTCGCTCTTCCGCATTTTGTCTTCTTCCTCTTCGCTCGAATCCGCCCTCCAACTCCTCCAACAAATCCTCGTCCGCATCCTCTTCCCTTTCATCCTCTCCCACGTCCACGTCCTCATCCTCCCCTAATAATTCTTTCACTGCTGTTATCTTCTCGTGATCCGTGTGTATACCATGTTCGCTGACGATATATCCGAGGAACTGAGGACGACGTTTAAAGAATTTTCACTTCGTTAGGTTGGCTGCTTTTAGTCGTCGAAAGACTTCTTGAAGGTGGGCCATGTGATCCTCCACAGTTCGCCCGATGGCGATGAGATAGGCAAAGGCGAAGGGATCCATCTCGGGTCCGAAAACGCTGTCGAGTGCTCGCTGAAAAGTAGGCGAGGCGGAAGGCAGGCCGAAGGGCATGACATTTTAGTGGAATAATCGCCGTCATGGAACAGTGAATACCGTGCATTCACGGCTAGTACTGGACAGAGGGATCTGCCAATAACCAATTTTAAGATCCAAGGTTGAAATATACTTGGCATCTCTAAGTCTCTCCAGGATATGGTTGATTCGTGGAAGCGGATATACGTCCCGTATAGACTAAGCATTGAGCTGTCTCTGTCGATGCTCATGCGAGTATCTCCTTTCTTCTTTCCAACGACTACAATAGGGGCACGCTATGTCGGCTTTTGAAGGGCTCGATTTGGTCTACTTTGAGTAGTGGGGGTAGGACATAGGCATGATGACTGTGACTGAGCTCGGGTAACTTCGGTGAAGATGCTTGAGAGTTGGTGCAGGTTACTAGAGTTAGATTTCCGGTTATGAGTTCCGGGGATTTTTTTTCAGGCGTGCTGACGACGACTGAGTGAGAGGGGCAATATATAACTGGTACTCCAGATGAAGTCATATATCCTATAAAGTTCTTGAACCGAAGAGTAGTTGGCCCTTTTCATTAATGGTTCTTCGGCCCTTTGGCGTCGGTCTCAGATTGCTTCCTCGTCGTTCGAAATAACTTGGGGGTAAGAAGTCTAAGAATACATGTTTAAACGTCATGGTGGAAGTCGGCCACCATTCTTCCGTTCTTCCAGAGAGTAGAAGAGATATTGTCCATGTTACTGATAGCCGGCATATCCTGCATTGTCTGTAATTCGTGATGTTTCTCGTCTTGGGATATCTAGTATTGGATACCAGTTGCAGTGTCATATTTAGACGCTTAAGGGCTACATCTACGTGTGTATCCTTTGGGTGTTCGTCCACTAGCCGGGCAGGAGACGCAGATCGTGAGCGTGGCTTCACGTCTCATTCGGTCGCTGGTGTCCGCCTCGTACGGGCTGAGCTTCTAATTCGGACTAACGAGCAAGCGTTTCTGGTCGATTCCCGTGCCTTTGAGTAGTTGTGTTGCACATCTTGAGGCAGCCGAAGTAGGAGTCGGATGGCCAAAAAGGTGACGCAGCTGACTCCGAAGGTGAAGGTTTGGAGTTTGTAATCGTAAAGGATACCGTCTCTTCCTGTATAGAGTATGCGCTGGAAGGAATGTTTTCTGACGCGACAAGGATTTGTCGATACATTTGCCTGATGTCTGTATTAATGAAGCAAGCAAGTTGTCCCTGCCGACTTTGAGTATACCCTGTACCAAGTAGAGGAACTTTATTAAATCAAACTCCTTAAAATTTGCCATTAATTCAAACTAGAGAGAATTTCTCTTCACAAGCGGCAGCAACGAACGCATGCTATCTCGCTCACACTTACTACGCAATGTCGCACATGGCATTTCAGTGCAAATTTTATGTAGGTATATATTTTTATAATTTTATAATTTCTTGTCCGATTTTAACAAAATTTGGTCAGCTGATACCCTTTGGCCATTTTATTGGGTGTGCCAAATAAAAATACGTCACCTTTAATTTTACTCTAGTTATTCGTTTTTCCTAAATTGCGGGGGCGGAAGTGGGCGTGGCAAAAATTTGAAACAAACTTGATCTGCGTAGACACTACACGAATGCTGACACCAAATTTGGTTGCTCTAGCTCTTGTAGTCTCTGAGATCCACGTGTTCATACGGACGGACGGACAGACGGACAGACGGACGGACAGACGGATAGACGGACATATCTCAATCGACTCGGCTATTGATGCTGATCAAGAATATATATACTTTATGGGGTCGGAAATGCTTCCTTCTGTTACATACATATTAGCGACTTTAATATACCCTTTTACCCTATGGGTACAGGGTATAAAAACAAATTAAAAGAACCGCAATTTAAGGATTTGCATTGTTAGGTCTGCTTGGAGGGTAGGCCCGGAAGGAATTCTAAAAAATCGCGCCACAGCGATAAAGCTGGAGTGCCCCAAGTCGACGATCTCTGGATCCTTGAACGGGAGAGATTTCTCATACTTGCCGTCCTTCCTGCGTTTAAAAGTTTCCCGGAATAGCAGCTCACACTTTTTGTCTGTTTTCTTTTCCAGTTTTGCTCGCAGATCTTCCACCTCCCAAAACTTTGTGAGCATTCGGTCCAAATTGGCGTTGTTGGGCGCTATAGATATTTGAGCAGCTAAAACCTTGGTAGGTGATTTGGGTAAATTTGGGTCCCCAGAGAACCCAGAAAGTAGTTTCGAGACCGACAAGGGAACAGCAGATGTCTTTTCGTATCCCCGCTCTCCCAAAATATGGGAAAAGAGATCCACACCAACATGTCGATGTGGGAGCTTTTATGGTGATCAAGAATGGAAAGGTAGGCACTGGCAACCACACAATTAGAAATGCCGCTTATCTGGTCGTTAATGAGACGGAACGAAGTTCTTACCTCGTTCTTTCGGACAGGAAAGTTCCTTCAGACCCGGTATCAATTGAAGCGCGCGCAAAGAAGTTAGCGCCCAAGTGTCGTATGGTCCCCATGGTGGTGTCTAGTAGGCCTTTTCATGGCGTGGAAACAAAGAAATTCTGGATGTGCTGACTGGATGTGTGGCGTTCAACCAAATCTGTGTTGACTGCGGTCGCCGGTGGCTGAGCATTGGGTGTCGCGATGTAGCAACGTGTGATGACGTTCTTTACAGATGTGGCAGCTATGGGCACTGGTGCGTTCTCGTAGTTGATGGCCGCTTGCAAATAATTTAGGCACAACTCCTGTTTTTTGATTGCAGCTGATCGAGCTTGGACCAACATTGATGTAAACTTTGGACAGAAGCAGATCAGATGAATCACTCTGCCGCACAGCTTGCAGGAGGCCTGATTGACACATTCTTGAGTGTTCAGTACCTGAGACTGGAGCTGAGCGACGGTCTTCCGGTTCAATTTGGAAACCTTTTAGGTCTAAATGGTTTTCTTTTTAATAATAGAATTGAAGAACAAAACTTTAAGACTTAAAATTAAAATCTATGTGCTTGATATGCTACAGATTAAATTGACATATTCTCATTATTTTGCTTCACGGTTAAACATTGATAATTAATGCAGACGGTTTACTGGGACGAAAACAACAGGGATAATTTCATTTATGAAGAAAAAATATACCATCAAATCAATGCACTAAAAAATATTTTCTTGTTACAATACATACTGTTATCCGGACTGTGAAAGGCCTTCTCTCGCTGGTGTCGTAGTAACCACGGACGTAACCACGGTAACTGGGAATTATTTATGATCGGCTGATATTAAGCTGGATCTTAGGATTGGGTTCGTCGGCACAATAATCCTACGCAGCTCTCTCAAGGAGTAAGCATAGGCTATGTTCCAGTTGGGTTCGTCAGGGATGGCGATGGCATTATACATCAATGGTAATGCGATGGTTGAACTTCTTGCACAATTTATCCGGTTACATACGTGTCCACAAGACAGTGGGTTAACCTCTAGGATGCGGGGGGAGTGCTAAAAAAACAAGCACATTTTTTTTTTTTACGAATTTTTACTCAACAATTTTCTGTACACATACCTTCTGGGATACAAAGTAAATTAACTTTGATATTCCTTGGTGATTGACAATAATAAAGAGGATGCACTTGTATGTATAGGCTTACAACCACGGTGTGTTGCCCACAGGAGCATCTACTATTAGCTTGACTTGCACACGTGCGTTGATGGAAATTTCCTTCTCTCAAGTGTTCAAGTAGTATCTCGGCCTAGGAAGCAGATAAGTATTGTAAGGAAGTTTTTCCAGGCCGGGGTACAACTCTCAGTCTCCCCAGGGACTTTCCTACACAGAAAATTTTTGTAAGAAACCCGGACTTGATGACGGAGAAAAGGGAGCATATCCATACTATTTGGAGTTGGCTTGCTGTAGTTGTTTTTCAAGTTAACTTTGCCAAACAGACGAGGGAAACGGGAAAGGGGGAGAATGGTTAATATTTAACAACATTTTTACATACTCGAAGGAAGATAGACATAAAACTACTAAGTGCCCAAGAATCTCCATCAGATCAACTAGGGTGTCACCCGGACACTGGTCTGATAAAAGATCTATTAAAGAATATTGTCCTAGTCAATTAGGGTATTACCCGGACATTGGCTAGGATTAATATTATTTGCTTGGCTCCCTACATGGGGATACATACACTACAAGAACATATACCACATGCACATACACTACATGACATTAATATAGGAGTGTAGGCGAAAGTGAGGCGGTTTGAAAATTGGACAGTCTTATGCTGTCTTTATTGCATATCAATCTAAAACTAGCATACAAGTAATATTCTGAATAAACTTAGCATAAACATTTTTAGCAAGCTCAGCTATCCATTCGTAGTAAGGCGACTTTCGCAGCACATACTATCTTTCAGGATACCGCTGCTGACTGTTGTAGTTCGGACGCTGACTCAAACTATGTGTCTATGCTCTAGAGGGCTGCTTAAAATTTGAGTACACTAGTGCGAGGGTTATTTGTTAACTTATATGATGCCAAATCAATGTAGGGTAGTTTTTTTTTTTTTTTTGAATTCGTTTATTTAGGGTGTATTTAAAACTTAACAAAAAACGTATTGACTTTATGAAGACTAGACATTATAGATTATATACAATATATATGGATATGGATTAACGAGAATGGGCAAAAGATACAGTAGAAAGTAGGGAACAATAAGAGAGAAGGAAAGTGTGATATGCTATAGGAGACCTGCGGGACTAACGGGGGTTATTGCTTCGCAGGGCTATGGCGGGCTGCTCATGCCCCTCCTGTGTTACGTGCCCTTTCCAGAACACGAAGCTCCTTCATTACGGTTGAAGCATAACTGCAGGCCGCTGACCAGTACCTTTGATTGGAGGTCATAAGTTTTACCAGATTTCTCGCAGTGACTTTTTCGCCCACTGCTGTTTCTAAATTTTGTCGCTCTACGTCGAACCTCGGGCAGTGGAAGAGAATGTGATCCGAGTCCTCGATAACTTCGCTAAGGCACATAGTGCACTCAGGGCTACTCTCATGTCCAAAGCGCTGCAAGTATGACTTGAAACACCCATGGCCGCTTAATATTTGTGTTAGCTCGAATGTTAGTTCTCCATGACGCCTGCCAAGCCATTCGTCTAAGTCGGGAATGAGCCGGTATGTCCACCTGCCTTTTTGGGAACTGTCCCAGCGCGCCAGCCACTCCTCTAAGGTAGCTTTTTTAATGCTGGTGTCCATTCATTGCAGTGCCTCTTGGTAAAAATGTAAGAGGCCTCCCGGGCCACAAGATCGATGGGCGCCATACCCGCTAGCACCAATGCGGCGTCGTTTGAAATGGTTCTAAACCCGCGGCACACTCGCAGAGCGCCGAGCCGATAAGTTGCCTCTATGCCTCTTCTGTATGTTTTGCAGTTCATCGCCTTTGCCCAAACCGGGGCGCCGTAAAGGATGGTGGACTTCAGCACGTTCATTAGTAGTAGACGCTGGCATTGCCTAGGTCCTCTTGCATTTAGAAGGATGCGATTGAGGCTTCTTCCTAATTCCATTGCCTTGCTGTTAATACTTGTCAGATGCTCCTTAAAAGAGAGGCGAGTGCCCAGTAATACACATAAATATCTGATGCATCTAGTCGATTTTATAGTGCATGCATCAAGCACAATTTCGGCAGATTGGACTACCTTTCGGCTGCTGATTAGGACAGTCTCCGTTTTTTGGTCCGCTAATTCGAGTCCTGCGTTGAAGAGCCACTGTTTAATTGAGCTCACCGATGCGACCGTTTTCGCTTCTGCATCATGGAGATGTTTTTCCACGACCACAAGCGATACGTCGTCAGCAAAGCCAATTATCTTTGTATCGAGTGGAAGCTGTAGGCGCAGGATACCGTCGTACATTATGTTCCATAGAAGAGGGCCAAGAACTGAGCCCTGCGGAACTCCTCCTTGTATTTTGTGAATTCTTGTACCGGTTTGTGTACTGTAACGAAGGATTCGGTTTCTAAAGTAGTCCTCGACCATATGGATAAGATGTTCTGGGACTTGGAACCTATGTAGGGCGTCGAGTATCCGACTCCAGTTTGCTGTGTTGAATGCATTTTTAACGTCCAGAGTGGTGATAAGGAAGTACTTTTTACTTCCTCCTTTCCAGCGTTGTCCCTCAATGGCTTTAGCAGCAGTATTTACGACTATCTGTAGTGCGTCAACTGTTGACTTTCCTTTGCGAAAACCGAATTGCATTGGAGACAGGTCTCCTGTATGCTTAATAGTGTTCTCTAGACGTGTGGCTAGCAGTTTTTCTAGTATTTTAGCAAGCGAGCTTAGCAGACAGATCGGTCTATAGGCGGAAGGGTCTTCTGCAGGCTTGTTTGGTTTTGGTAGCAGTACGAGATCTTGTATTTTCCAACAGTTGGGAAACGAGCACTCAGAGATACACTTGCTGAATACCTCAGCAAACTTATCAGCATCGAGACAAACAGCGAGTTTCAGGGCTTTGTTTGGTACTCCGTCTGGGCCTGGAGCTTTATGGTCGTTTAGATTTGCTGCAGCTGTGATCACCTCTTCTGGACTTACTTGCGTGTCCTCTGCAGGAATTTGCTGGAAGGCTCTCCTTGAGGGTACCGTCGAAGTATTAGGAAAGAGTGTTTCCACAATATTTTTCATTTGTGCCTCGTCTGGGGTAGCAGGCTTATTTGCTTTTAGCTTTCTTGTAGCCACTTTGAAGGCTTTTCCCCATATGTCATTTTCTGCAGCATCACAGAGATCTAGAAAGCATTTTCGCTTGCTTTCCTTTATGGCATTTTTTAGTTCTCTACGCCTATGTGAGTATTCCCTCTGGAGCATAACGAAGTTTTCCGTACCTCCTGATCTTTGGTAGCATCTTCTAGTCTTAAGGCATATTTTCCTTGCCTCCGCTATATCTGCATTCCACCAGTAAACTGAGTGCTGACGTCGACTGTGCTTTCTGCTGACCTCCATGCTGGCGTCGCAAGCTGTTGTCACTGCGTCTGAAATTTGTTTTGCACAATTGTTCGCGTCACCTGTCAGAGGTGGAATAACGAGAGCCGACCTAAAATTCGCTGCATTGAGAGTATCAACTTTACACTGTTTGCATCTCTGCTGTACCACTGGCCTTTGTGTTGAGCAATTGCCAATTGTGCAAATGATGGCAGAGTGATCGCTCGCCGTATAGCGCTTGGAAAGTTCCCATTTGGCGGAAAAAAAGAGTTGTCGGCTTGCAAAAGTAATATCAATTACAGAACCATATCCAGCTCTGTGAAAAGTGTGCTCGGATCCTGTGTTAAGCACGGAGATGTCTAATGTAGCAAAAGCCTCCATTAGAGCACGGACTCTTGTGTTAGTTTGGCTACTACCCCATTCCTCAGACCAGGAATTAAAATCGCCAGCGATTATTGTTTTCCTCTTTCCTCTTGCATTAGCGGCTAGTTGATCAAGTATTAGCTCGAATTCGCGGTTATGTAAGCTTATTGCCATATAGCTGTATATCCAAGTGCCGCTGAGTTTAGCTCGCACAAAGCCATTTGCAGCGTATTGCATTTGTGCAGGTGGTAAGTTTCTGCCACAGAGCCAAATTGCTGCCTTCCCAGTTTTGTCGCATAACCATGTATTTCCTACAAGTTTTCTATAGGGCTCGCTCAGAATCGCTATGTCCACATTTAATTCAAGGACCGTTTGCTCCAGTAGATCTTGTGCCGTTGCACAGTGGTTCAAATTAAGTTGGAGTATCTTCATGTTTGGCTTTTGTTATTCCTCCTCTCAATGTAGGGTAGTATATAGACGCGTGTGTCGATTTTCACCTTAGACCACACCCTTAAAGGGAAAATGTTGGTTTAGATGCTTGTTTATACACCAACCATGCACTTTTTCTTATATTTCACATACACAATTTCACATACACTTTACTCACAGCAGATTCTCACACAACATACAATAAATTTATACCCCATACTATGTTTTCCCTAAGAAAAAGACTCCCCAAATGTGACCTCCAAAAGTTTGGAGTACTTATCATACAAGAACAAGGACAAATTAACAACAGGAACTGATGCATTGAAAAATAATTTTTATGTGGATGACTGTTTAACAGGATCCGACAGTCTGACAAAAGCAATTCAGATCAGGCAGAGAGCTGGTAAAAATATTAAAGCCAGCTGGATTTAATTTTCGCAAATGGTGCGGAAAGACCCAGACGCACAAACGAGCGATTCATAAGTTAGTACCATTGCAAAAAACGACCGAACCAAGTGAAAAGCATCACCTCGACACTGATAAGAATGAGGAGACATTTCGGTTGAGCCACCAATTATCCATAGTGCAAAAAAGCGCGTTTTGACATCACTGCTCTAATAATGATGATATTGTTGCTATCACTGGGATTGGCTCAATCAGTCAATGTGAAAATTATTGCATATTACGATTTGGAACCTTTTCTCGAGGATGAGAGTACAAGAAGAATTGGAGAAACGTGCTGCCATGTCAAGTCATCTCGAGCCTGTTCTGCAATGTATTAGCAAACACGTTAAGGACGAATTACGTATGGAAAACGATCACTTGCACATTGGACGAAATCGCAGAGCACCATTGGATATAGTCCTGGATTCGCAATACGCACATTAAATGTCGAACACCATACGGAAGGTGAAGGAAAATGAGGTCTAACTGATGATATTGTTAAGGAATCAAACATCCATAACTGATTCAACAATAAACATCAAAAAGCGTGATGAATTAACTATTGAAAGGCGTATCCATATTATGGAATAACATTTAACTGATATGCCGTACACAAATTCGGACTCATTAATACATTTCAATAGTATATTTTTATGATTGGTGCAAATCTACAATGAGTACAATCAGAAATAGTGCATGTACTCACTAATGTCCACCATGATGCACCCATTGTTGCTGTCTCCCAAACAACTTCGCGTACGTTTGAGACAGTTGAAAAGTCATCTTCGACCAGGACACATTCTTTGCACCACAGATGAATATGTCCAGATATACAATATGATGAAAGCAGAAGGCACCATCGCAAAGAATCATATTATATTCAAATTAACACTGCCACTGGTATCATCCCAAATGTTTGAGTTATATAATCTTCTGTCTTTACCAGCAGTCAGCAATAAAGCAATTATGACATTTCCTATGATAGTGGTTGACAAACACGGAGATCACTTACTTGCAATGTCATCATTTAAGTTAAAACATTGCCACCAAGTCACGCGCGAAGAATACATATGTATAGACAAGCAATCTGTTTTCTCGATCGACAGCAATTGTAAATTTAATTTGTTTAACAATAAATCATCAATCATGTATCAAGTTAAACACACAAATAAAACTATCGTCTGGTTCAACATGTATAAATACATTAAAATCAAGATTTGATCAATGTTGAACAATTGTGGTATAAATGCATGTTTAACACCGACCATGCTCATAACATTTCTTATAATGGAACTATCCCCAGTGAAATTTCAGATACACTGTACTCACACTATCTTGTCATACAACATACACCATATTTATCCGCTCTAATATGTTCACTGGCACTATTACATTTTCTCTAAGAATGAGACCCCCAAAATGTACACACATGTGACCCCCTAGATTCTAGAATCGTGTATATATGCTCGACCTTTTTCTAATACTCAAGTATTCAAGCATCTCTTGTCTATTACTCTGCAATCAAAAGGTGAGCATCGCTATGTCTTTGGCCCCCATTTTCCGCACTAGAAAACCCGAGCCACATTCAGAATAAAAGAAAAATAAGTCAGCTGAGCATTTTGCACACGGCGACGTTAAAACTTTTTTAAACTCATCGACAGAGTCACGACAGAAACCAGTAGAACCAAAACCACGTCGCAGATATATATTTATATATATAAATATTATAACGTTTTTTTTTTATTATCGCTATTCTTTATCGCTTATGGCCGAGCAGATGGTTTTTTATGAGGCGAAGATCGGTGCCAAAAGTTGATTCGCAGTTAACAGGCAGTTTTAGTGCGAATGGCTTCACAAAAATTAATTTATTTAAAGTCGATTGTTTAGAATGCGTCGGGCCAGCTGCAGGTCATGAGAGTCTCCAAAAATAAAACATATACTCCGAGCGAATAATTCTTATTGTTTACTGAATACTTTCCATTTTCAATTCACTGTTATATGGGAAAATATTTCTGTTGCTATTGCTTATTTATTTGTGTTTCTTTTACACTCTCTCAGTTAAGGCCAAAGAACAAACGCACAGAGAGCAACTCTACATTATACAGGGCTTTTCGGATAAAGGGTCACGGTCACTTAAACAAACTATTTTGGAGCGGGGCGCACTCAGTCGCACCGCAACTTCGATGTTAAAACACCTAAATTCATTTATTTAGCTACATCTAAGAATTTTAGTGTTACCGGCCAGTACTTATTTGTTAGCAGAGTTGCGGGTGCCAGCGCTCATTTGTGAGGTGGAGGCTCTTCTTTCCAATCGAATGTTCCTCTATATACAGAAGATCTATTGTCGGCTTTTGCTGGGTCGCCAAAATCGGTATTCAAGTGTTGGTTCAATTGCGTAGTAATTTTTTTTTCCTCTCGGGTTTGCTGCGACGGTATTACCACTACCTTCTCTACCTTTTCCATGCTTAGGGTGGGCGGTAGAATTTTCTCGTGGGCGATGTGAGCCGTAAAATTGCAATTGAGCAAAAAAATTTCTTTCACTTCAACGAAGTCGGTAGTGTTTTTTTTGCGCTCCTGTTTTTAATTAATTTTCTTTACCCTCGCTTTTAACTTCGCTTTAAAGTTGTAAAAAATTTTTCGTTTTATATCGAACTATCTCGCGATTGTTAAAATTTTTTCTTAAACATTTAAACATTTAATCAAAGTTATAATTAATTTGCACTTTACTCAATAACAAAACTTACAGTTTTGTTTTTGTGTCTGCATAGACTTTAATTTTCTGTTTTTGCGGTAATTCTTTCGCGCTCTTTGGACACAGTTGTGTTGTTGTTTGTATTGTGCTAACCGTCTTGTGTTTTTATTACTCGCGATCGCGACCGCCATTCTCGCGCTTGTTACCGTCTTCGTTGTTCTGTGCTAATCTGTTTCTGTCTCTTCTTTTCGGTGCATAGTAAGACATTAACCCTTGTATTGAACTTTGGTTAGTATACACCTTTTCTTGTCGTATTTCAAATAGTCTGTGAGGAATATATAATTAATATATATACCTCACAAAACGCGGCAGAGTATCACGCCAGATATAAATATAGATGAATTCAAGTCGTAAAAGCGGCTAATAATTCAAATAAGCGTTGGCCCAAAAAGCAATTCAAATATCATCAGTGCGCGCGTTTATTTCTAACATATAAACGAACCTGGAGGTTCGATCGAACACATGCAAACAAAAGAAATGTGCGATCAAACCGAAAGCGAAATTCAAACATGTAAATCGCGTGACTTAAATGGGCAAATATGTATACAAATATACATATATATATATATGTATATGAATATATGTAATATGTAATACAAAACAGATGAGAACAAGTGCATGTAGGCTCGTGTGACGTCACTGAGAGTGAGTTACATTGGGAGTGCATAGAACCGCAATAGCGAACACACACACGCAGAAGTGCGTAAGCTACCGACGCACGAGACTTAGAGAGTCGGGTTATGTGTATAGACCAGCGGGGGAGGCGACATCAAAACATGCTTACGATTGGGAGCGGGAATGTTGGTATGTAACGGAGAATGGGAGAGGCGGTATGTAACATGTCCAAAGCAGAGGTTTGAGAGGCGCTGGAAGTATTGGCGCTAAATTTGAATAAATAATAATAATATATATATGTTCACGCCAGAAAAGGGTGAACAGCGGAAGAGGAGCGCGGTTGAAACAGAGGGGCGAATTGGAAGGAGGACGGCCACACTGAAGATAATACGAGGTGGATGGAAAGCTCCATAGGAGTAGTTAGTCCGTTTTTCATCTTGAAATCGTACGCACGCCCCCACGTTCCACTAGTATTTCATATTTTTCAAACTCAAACATTATTGTACTGCCAACATATATTGGCCACCATATCCATATTGTTATTTTTTCTATCGGTTAATAAAACTGTGCTGTGTTAAAACGAAGTTTACGCGTTCGGTGTAAATCATTTATTGGAATCGATCTGAAGTCTTCATTGGTCTCTCTCGACCCCAGCATCGCATCGGTGGAGAATCTGATAAGTAGAAGAACTTATAATTCCAATATATCAATCAGCACACACATACACATACTTACCTTCAGTGAAAAGTTTCCCGCTTTTTTCCATAGCGACTTTTCACTCTAATTTGTATGTGCATTCCATGTAATTGTGCCCTGTGCCCTCATCTATCCTGGTGTGATCGCCTTTCCTAGCCATCTACTCCATAATATTGCATCATTTCCTATAAAATTAGCATAAAAAATTTACTTACATATACACCATATATATTTTCATACATATGCACATACAATTTACATATATTTCCACATACATACATCTATATCACATTACATATCTACATCTACATACACATACATACATCTATATTACATATATACACATACCGGCAACCGTGAGTTCACGTGCAAGTGCAAGTGCAAGTACAAGTCCAAGTGCAAGCTGAAAATAAAAGTGCAATTAATTTCTGTGTATCAACAAAATCGAATCAAACTTACTTATCATAATTGTCTGCCGGCTCCAAAGCATTGTTCCGCCGCTATAAAAACCAACAAAGCTCCGCTTGTAAGCTTTTACAAATTGCATATACATACATAAATATAGACATAAGTGAATTGGCAAACATTTATTTGTACATAGCAAATTTATTTCGAGGCAATTTTTGATTTATTATTTTCACGCACTACTTGCACAAAATTTCCCCACTTGCAACTGACATTACTGTGTAACTTAAGCATAGTGGCACAATACCCTCACAAATCAAAGAAAATAATTCCGAGTGAATTTTTAATGAGAATTAATAAAATAAAAAGGAGAAATTAAAAAAAAGTTTAATTAATTAAAACAAAATATTTTTTCCACGATTCGAAAAAAAAAATATTTAATCCAATATTTGCCACATTTTAAAAATTATTTAATCCAAAAAGTATTTCCACATTTAAAAAAAATATTTAATTAAAAAAATATATATTTTTTCGCATTTACTATTTCGAAAATTTTAAAATAAATCCGAGGGCCGATCGAGTAGTTTCGGCATTTGTGTGTGCGTGACAAAATTATTAATTTAAAAAAAAAAGCGTTTATCCGTTCCGGAATCAGTTCCAATTTCCGTCCTGAGCTGCAATTCTGGTTTTTTATAATTATCAAAAAAATTCCACACAATTCTAAGCACAGGCATTCGGTTCTGACCAGTTCTTAACAATATTTATTGGTCGACAGCAAAATAAAATTTAGAAATACAAACCAAGCTGTGACAAAATATTGCTTAAAGATCAGCCAACGCTCCCAATAATTTGTCACGACTCACAAAAGTCCTTCCAAGTCCAATTAATTCTCATTATTTTTTTCAATCAATTTAATTTAATAAAATATTCTTTTTTAATTATTTATTGATTTTATCTGTTTTTGATATATCTTGTCGGCATCCAGTTCCCCCCATGCAGTCCACTTGGGTCAGATTCCTTGACCACACGATATCTTTCCATTCCGATCATGCCCATTGATCCTGCTAAAAGCAGCAACAAATCCAACCATCTCGCATTGCCTCGCCATTCCGTATCGCCATCCACACTGCTGGCCAAAGTAGAAGTACCGCGCGTCACAGATACGTTAAAACGTAGCCAGTTTCCATTCCAGTTCTGCTACCACATTATCATCGTCTTACTCCCCCGGCACAACTCCACACTCCCTCGCCCACGCTGTCCGATTCCAGCTCCCTTTCGATTCCGCGCGTCACTGTTTCCGCTCCCGCGTCGAGAACCACCATGTCAATGAATCATTTTATCGCCGCTTGGGACAGTCTGACCGTCTTCGAGGTCAACACCATGGGCTAAATCGAGGGGGACATTTGGATCAAACCAAGGTCCTCTGGAGCAGAATCGAGTCCGAGTACATGTCATGTACCAGAGCCCTTACAACTGATGGGAACGATGATAGCCGCGCCGATCCAATGACCGTTAAATCGAAATATGAATACGCATACTTGGTGTATGTTCGGTGCGGCACCAGTTTGGGAGAACGTATTGAACAAGTTCAATCGTCTGAAGCAATTTCCGTGCCCCAAAACGTCCAGGTCTCTCGCGAACACCACGCACAGCCAGGCTACCGTGTGCCTCCGTGTGAGGTTGATGTGTTCACGGGAGATTACAACCAGTGGCCCACGTTCCGCGATCTCTTTACGGCCATGTACATGAACAACCCGAGATTGGCGCCAGTGGAAAAACTGTACCATCTCGTTTCAAAAACGCGCGGCGAGGCAAACGCGATCGTGTCGAGCTCACCCCTCACTAATGAGGGCTTCCAAGCGGCTTGGGAAAACTTGCAGGCCCGTTTTAAAAACAAAAGGCAGCTCGTGGCCAATCAGACCAAAATGCTCTACAACCTCCCTACGGTTGTCCATAATACTTGTGGGGCCTCCGCGCTCAGGAGTCAGCACTGACAATTGGAATGTCCTCCTGGTGGCACTTTGCACCTCTAAATTGCCTAACGCCAGTATTACCTTATGGGAACACTCCATCCCCAAAAAGACAGCTTTTTCTTCGTGGGCCTACCTAAACGGGTTCCTGATCGACCGTTATCGCGTTCTGGAGACTCTGGAAGATCGTCGTTCCGCTCCTGTCTCCCAGGCCCTTTCCAATGCAGTTCGCAGACCGGCGCCACAAGCTAAATTTCAGGCGCTGAACACTCAAGTCCGTGTTAATCAGGTCTCCTGCAAGCTGTGCGGCAGAGGGAACCATCCGATTCGCCTCTGTCCAAAATTTACATCCATGCCCGTCCAAGATCGATCGGCTGTAATCAAGCAACAGACGTTGTGCCTAAATTGTTTTGCACGCGGCCATCAACTACGGGAATGCCCCAGCGCCCATAGCTGCCACATCTGTCAAGAACGTCATCACACGTTGCTACATTGTGGTGGCGCGGTGGCGACACCTCTGTCCTGAAAATCCTAGCCGGAGCGCTACCCTCCGGTTGGTTTCCCAAGGAGGTGGACGGTAACCTCAACGAGCTTCCTTTGGCAGATCCGCTATTCCATAGACGCTTTCCCATTGACATGGTGATCGGCTTGGATCTTTTACTCCATATTTTGGGAGAGCGGATTAAAAAGGACATCTGCGGCTCCCTCTTCGGCCTGGAAACTATCTTCGGCTGGGTTCTCTGCGGGCCCATGGCAAAATCATCCGGTCCGCCCAGCCATATTTTTGCCACTCAGACATCCGTCGCACCCACCACTGCCAACTTGCATCTTCCAGCAAGACAAAGAAATGACGGCAGACATAAACTCTCCCACCCTCTTAAGGATCCAAGAAGCAACAATCACCCCAGATCCATCACCATGGCGGCATCCCCTCGGGCCAGAGCACCGTCTTGGTAAGGCTCCTTCTAGGCTCCTGCAGCATCTTGGCGCTCGAGAACGCTGCCGCTTCCCATCCTTATCAGTCCAACCGGGCTATTGCAATTTGTTGCAAGGGGGCGGTATGTTCACGCCAGAGAAGGGTGAACACCGGAAGAGGAGCGCGGTTGAAACAGAGGGGCGAATTGGAAGGAGGACGGCCACACTGAAGATAATACGAGGTGGATGGAAAGCACCATGGGAGTAGTTAGTCCGTTTTTCATCTTGAAATCGTACGCACGCCCCCACGTTCCACAAGTATTTCATATTTTTCAAACTCAAACATTATTGTACTGCCAACATATATTGGCCACCATATCCATATTGTTATTTTTTCTATCGGTTAATAAAACTGTGCTGTGTTAAAACAAAGTTTACGCGTTCGGTGTAAATCATTTATTGGAACCGATCTGAAGTCTTCATTGGTCTCTCTCGACCCCAGCATCGCATCGGTGCATCATTTCCTACAAAATTTGCATAAAATTTACAATCAAATCCACATATATTCGCATACATATATACATCCACATACAATTTACACATCTACATCTACACATATATCAATATACAATCCACATATATTCACATACATATATACATCTACACATATATCAATATACAGTCCACATATATCCACATACATATATACTCATCTATATCCATTTATATATTGTATACATACCGGCAATCGCGAGTTCAAGTGCAAGTGCAAGTGCAAGCTGAAAATAAAAGTGCAATTAATTTCTGTGTATCAATAAAATCAAATCAAACTCACCGATCATAATTGTTTGCCGGCTCCAAAGCATTGTTCCGCCACTAAAAACCAACAACAAAAAGTACCGCATAAAAGCTCCGCTTGTAAGCTTTTTTCAAATTACATACATTTACATACATATGTTCATATGTAAATGTACCGGCTTTGGCAAACATTTCTTTTGTGCATAGAAATTTGATTTCGCGGTAAAATTGATTTATTAGTTTCACGCACTAATTGCACAAAATTTCTGCACTTGCAACTTGTTTCTTTTTTGTGTCCAATCCGATAAAAAAACGCGCAAAATTAATTTAAAATTACCAAGTGCAACAATTGTCCAAAAAGGTCGCACAGCTGTTCGAGTTGTGCACAGTGGTACAACCCCTCACAAAAAAGGAAGAAAATAATTCCGAGTGAAGTTTTAATGAGAATTAATAAAATTAAAAGGAGAAATAAAAAGGAAAATTTATTTAATCAAAAAAAAGGGGAAATTATTTTTCCACATTTCAAAAAAATTTATTTAATTAATTAATCAGAAAATATTTTTTCCACATATCCAAGGGAAAAAAATATTTTTCCACATTTCAAAAATTTTATTTAATTAATTAATCAGAAAATATTTTTTCCAAATAAGAAAAAAATCCAAATCCAATCCAAATCCAAAAAAAATATTTTTCCACATTCGACATTCCAAAATTTTACTTTTTCGAAAATTTTCCTAATAACTCCGAGGGCCGATCGAGTAGTTTCGGCATTTGTGTGTGCGTGAAAACAATTATTAATTTAAAAAAAAAGGCGTTCGTCGGTTCCGGAACTAGTTCCAATTTCCAACCTGAGCTACAATTCTGGTTCTTTAATTTTCAAATAAAATTCCACGCAATTCTAAGCACAGGCATTCGTTTCTGACCAGGTCCTTCCAATATTTATTGGTCTACTGACAAAAAATATTGCCTGAGATTGCCAGCACAACGCTAATAATCATTGTTCACGCCTCACAATAATCACATTCCATTAATTCTCATTATTTTCTTCTCATTCCGATATATCACAAGATCATTTAAATTTAATAAAGATATCCTTATTTATTTATTTATTGATTTTTATCCGGTTTTTGATATATCTTGTCGGCAATTAATCCGCCCCCTACAGTCCACTCGGGTCAGATTTCTTGACCACACACTTATTCTTCCACTCCGATTATGCCCATCGATCCTGCTAAAAGCAGCAACAAATCCGATCAACTCGCATTGCCTCGCCGTTCCGTATCGCCATCCACACCGCCGGCCAAAGTAAAGGTACCGCGCGTTACAGATACGGTAAAACGTAGCCAATCCAGTTCCGCTACCACACTATCATCGCCATCCTCCCCAGGCTCTACTGCACAGCGGTTTTCCACACGTACTCCCTCGCCCACGCTGTCCGACTCCAGCTCGCTTTCGATTCCGCGCGTCACTGTTTCAGCTCCCGCGTCGAGAACTTTAACCAGGTCCGAGTCTCAACGACTACTCGACGCAGCCACCATGTCGGTTAATCATTTTATCGCCGCTTGCGACAGTCTGACCGTTTTCGAGGTCAACACCATGGGCTCCATCGAGGGGGACGTTCCGCTATTTTCGTTGCGAATGCATTTGGATCAAACCAAAGTCCTCTGGAGCAGAATCGAGTCCGAGTACATGGCATGTACCAGAGCCCTTACGGCTGATGGGAGCGATGAGAGCCGCGCCGATCTAATGACCGTAAAGTCAAAATATGAAGATGCATACATGGTGTATGTTCAGTGCGGCACAAGTTTGGGAGAACGTATTGAACAAGTTCAGCCGTCCGAAGCAACTTCCGTGCCACAAAACGTCCAGGTCTCCCGTGAACACCACGCACAGCCAGGCTACCGACTGCCTCCGTGTGAGGTTGACGCGTTCACCGGAGATTACAATCAATGGCCTACGTTCCGCGATCTCTTTACGGCCATGTACATCAACAACCCGAGATTGGCACCAGTGGAAAAACTGTACCATCTCGTTTCGAAAACGCGCGGCGAGGCAAAGGCGATCGTGTCCAGTTCACCCCTCACTAATGAGGGCTTCCAAGCGGCTTGGGAAAACTTGCAGGCCCGTTTTGAAAACAAGAGGCAGCTCGTGGCCAATCAGACCAAGATACTCTTCAAGCTCCCTACGGTTGTCCATGAGACTTGTGGGGCTATGAAGGAGCTGCAAAATACCAAAATATCCAAGGATGCTTGACCACACTCACACGCTCAGGAGTCAGCATCGACAATTGGGATGTCCTCCTGGTGGCACTTTGCACGTCTAAGTTGCCTAACGCCACTATCGCATTATGGGAACAGTCCATCCCAAACAAAACAGCTCTTTCTTCGTGGGCTGACCTGATCGGATTCCTGATCGACCGTTATCGCGTTCTGGAGACTCTGGAAGATCGTCGTTCCGCTCCAGTCTCCCAGGCCCTTCCCTCAGCAGCGCGTAGACCGCCGCAAGCTAAAATACAGGCGCTGAACACTCAAGTCCGTGTCAATTCGGTCTCCTGCAAACTGTGCGGCAGAGAGAACCATCCAATCCGCCTCTGTCCGAAGTTTACCGCCATGTCCGTCCAAGCTCGTTCGGCTGCAATTAAACAACAGAAGCTGTGCCTGAATTGTTTCGCACGTGGCCATGAGCTGCGGAAATGCCCCAGTGCCCATAGCTGTCACATATGCAAGGAGCGGCATCACACTTTGCTGCATCGCGCCCAAGTCCCGGCGGTAGCGACCTCCAATGCGCAGCAACCGACAACATCCCTCAACGCAGATTCGGTTGAGCCCCCCTCGAACGTTCACAATTTCTTCGTGTCCACCCCAAGTAAAGGCATCCTAGGCACCGCCATAGTAACGATTCGACACCGGGGCGCTGATTTCCTTGCGCGCGCGTTAATTGATACCGGGTCTGAAGGAACATTTCTATCCGAGAGGATGTTCAACCTGGTGAGACCTTCGTTCCGTCTCGTTAATGCCCAGATAAGCGGCATTTCCAATTGTGTGGCCGCTAGGGCCCAAAAACTATGTCAATTACAGCTCGTCTCTTCCAAAGACCCCTCTCGACACGTGGAAACCACAGCGTATGTCCTGCCAAACCTGGCCGGAGCGCTACCCGCCTGTCCGTTCCCCAAGGAGATGAACAGCGACTTCAATGAACTTCCTCTGGCAGATCCGCTGTTCCATAGAAGCTCCCACATTGATATGCTGATTGGAGTGGATCTCTTTCCCCATATTTTGGGAGAGCGTATTCGGAAGAACATCTTCGGATCCCTCGTCGGCCTCGAAACCATTTTCGGATGGGTACTCTGCGTGCCCATGACTGGTTCATCCAATGCACCTGCCCACGTTCTGGCTGCTCAAGTGTCCGTAGCGCCCAACAATGCGAGCTTGGATCGAATGCTCACCAAGTTTTGGGAGGTGTAAGATCTTCCAGCAAAACTGGAAAGGGATGCAGACAAAAGGTGTGAACTGCATTTCCGGGAAACGTTCAAGCGCAGGAAGGACGGCAGGTATGAAGTCTCTCTTCCATTCAAAGATCCAGAGAACGTCGACTTCGGGCACTCGAGGTCTATCGCCATGGGGCAGTTCCTCAGAAACGAAGCGCGATTGAGCAAAAATCCTATTCTAAAGGCCCAATATGAAGCAGTTCTTCAGGAATACGTAGACTTGGGACACATGGCTCGAGTGCCCCCTCCAAATGACTCAAGAAACTTCTATTTGCCTCATCATGCGGTGTTCAAGCCCGACAGTACCACGACCAAAATCCGTGTCGTCTTCAACGCCTCCAGTCCCTCCACCAGGGGCATCAGCCTGAACGACGCTCTGCATACCGGTCCTACCCTCCAAGCGGACCTAACCGTGCAAATCCTTAAATGGCGGTTTTTCCAATTCGTCTTCAATGCAGACATCACTCAGATGTATCGACAAATCCTTGTCGCCTCGGTACACACCCCCTTCCAGCGCATCCTCTATCGAGAAAGAGACGGAAACCTTTACGATTACGAGCTCCAAACCGTCACTTTCGGAGTCAACTGCGCCCCCTTTTTGGCCATTCGAGTCCTACTCCAACTGGCTCACGATGTCCAACACAAACACCCAAAGGCAAGCGAAATTCTGCAACGTTACATGTACGTGGATGACGTTCTAGCCGGAGCACACACGAAAGAGGAGGCTCGTCATGCGATCCAAAATCTCCAAGAGGCCCTTAACTCCGCTGGGTTCCCTCTCCGCAAGTGGACGTCGAACGACAAGGACGTGCTGCGAGCAATCCCTCGGGATCACCTTCTAAATGAGGACTTTCTGGACTTAGAAGACGCCAGCACGGCCAAGACCTTAGGAATTCACTGGAAGGCTACGCAGGACTACTTCTTCTTCGTCACTACCAACCCGACGCTGAACGCAGCAGTCACTAAGACGGAGGTCCTATCCCACATAGCCAAGTTATTTGATCCTGCCGGCTGGCTAGTTCCCTTCGTCGTCCGAGCGAAAATCTTTATGCGGCAGATTTGGCTGACCGAGCTTAACTGGGATGATCCACTTTCGCCATCACTACTCAAAGAATGGCACGAATTCTTACAAGATTATCCAGGTCTCAGCCGCGTTCACATTCCGAGATGGTTGGAGGTGAGGCCAGAGTGTGATGGCAGCTACATGGTTTTTGTCACGCATCCCAGCGTGCCTACGGAGCAGCGCTCTACGTCCAAGTGAGGTATGAGGACCACGTGAGCGTTCATCTTCTCACCGCTAAAACAAGGGTAGCTCGGGTGAAGACTGTGTCCTTGCCGCGACTCGAACTGTGCGGAGCGGTACTCCTGGCCGAATTGTACGCAGCAGTGGTCCCTGAACTCCCCATCCGCAATGCCCGATCCTACTTCTGGACGGATTCCACCATCGTGCTAGCCTGGCTTCAAAAGCACGCGTGTAATTGGTCGACTTTTGTTGCGAATCGGGTATCCTCCATCTCCAGCCACACCAACACTGAGGACTGGGCTCATGTCCGATCCGAGGACAACCCAGCCGATATAGCGAGCAGAGGTGCGTCTGCAACCTACCTGGCGGCGAGCCAATTGTGGTGGCACGGTCCGGAGTGGCTCCAGTTTCCCCCTACAGAGTGGCCCGCATCTCCTTGCGTTGTGCCCGAAACCCAAGTAGAGCGCGTTGTCATATAGCCATAACATCGCCAGCAGACGGCTTCATTGAGCGGTTCTCAGAGTTCGGGCGAGCGCTAAGAGTAACCGCATATGTCCGAAGATTCTACCAGAAGAAGGAGCTCCTACCCCCCACGCCGACTCTCTACCAACAAGACTTGGTGGAGGCGGAAAGGACTCTCATCCAGTTAACCCAACGGGATGCATACCAGGCCGAAATTCGATATCTGTCCCAGAAAGACCCGATCCCTGCCTCAAGCTCCCTTGCGAACTTGCACCCATTCCTTGACCAGCACGGTGTCCTTCGTGCTTCCGGCCGACTGAGAGCATCCGAATCTCTCAGCTACGATGAACGGCATCCAATACTTCTTCCTTACGGCGCTCACCTGACTCGGCTCCTCATCCGTTTCACGCACCAAGTAACGTTGCATGGAGGCAACCAACTAATGATCCGCTTTTTACGTGCCAAGTTCTGGATCCCTAAGCTCAAGAACGCCGTCAAGGCTCACATCTGCAGATGCAAGGCGTGCATCCTTTTTAACCACCGTCAGCAAACGCAGCTGATGGGTGACCTACCCCGAGGTCGGGTAACATTTTCAAGGCCTTTCACCTATACCGGAATAGATTTCGCTGGACCGTTCGAAATCAAGAACTACACCGGAAGGGCCTGCCTCATCACAAAGGGATACGTATGCGTATTCGTATGCTTCAGTACAAGGGCAATCCACCTCGAAGCCACTTCCGATCTCACGACCGAGAAATTCCTGGCGGCCTTCTCGCGCTTTGTGGCACGCAGGCAGTGCCCCCAGCGCATTTACTCCGACAATGGGAAAACGTTTGTCGGAGCATCCAAGACTTTAGAGAAGAGCTTTCTGGACGCGACGAAGCAGTGCATCACCAACTCCTTTGGGCAGCAAATCCTATCCTGGCATTTCATTCCGCCCAGCGCTCCCCACATGGGTGGACTTTGGGAGGCAGGAGTAAAAAGTTTTAAGGCACTGTTCTACAAGTCCACCGCCAATATGCGATTCACGTTTGAGGAGCTCTCGACCCTGCTGTGTCGAATAGAGGCGTGTCTGAATTCACGACCTATCTCTCCCATGAGCGAGGACCCGGCCGATCTCCTAGCCTTGAGCCCGGGGCATTTCCTTGTGGGAGGGCCGCTATTGGCCATCGCCGAGCCAGAGATCACGGAAGAACCCATGTCCTTGGTCAATCGCTGGCAACGTTTGAAAGCGCTTCATCATCACTTCTGCCGCCGCTGGAAGGACGAATATCTCAAGGAGGTCCACAAACGCAACAAGTGGAAGTGGCCCCAACGGAATCTCCAGATTGGTGACCTCTTAGTCGTGTACGAGGACAATCTTCCGCCCACGGACTGGCGTTTGGGACGAGTTGAGCTGATCCATGCCGGCACCGACGGCCTCGTCCGGGTCGTTGATGTGCGAACCCCGCGGGGTTCAATAAAAAGGCCCGTTGCCAAGCTGATCCTGCTCCCCAACGAGCCTTGTGTCACTCCCTCCACTCCCTCCGTCGCTGCAAGCGGTTCCTAAATCTCCGCGGGGAGAAGCGTTTGAGGGCAGTTCTGGTGAACAAGTATTGCCCCAATTGTTTGGCCCACGAACACTCTAACGAGGCCTGTCGAACCGCTGGAGGATGCCGGCGCTGTGGGGAGGCGCATCATACCTTGCTCCACGAGACGGAGTCATCCCGTGGACGACACTCTCGGCCCCAAGCTAGGGCCCCTCGTGCTAGAAGTCCAGCACGGTCTCCGCCTCGTAAGCGGAACGCATCCGCACCCCGCGTGAGGAAGTCCGACGGCGCTCCCACTAGAGAACTCTCCCTCTCAGCTCTCCTGCAAACGAAGACCACACCCGTCATGCCGACTGCCGTGGTGAAGATCGGCAACAGCCGCATGTTCTCCCCAAAGCCGCATCAATGGTTCCTTTGCGTCCGCCTTGGGGTTGGGGACCTTTCGAGTGGGCAAAGATGAGGCCTGCCTTGCGACCATCCGGTCCAAGACGGATCCCAACTTCCGAAGGGAAGTCGTCCTCAAGGTGGAAACTGACCTCCGGATCCACACTCCCATCCGGGAGATACCCGACGGGGTAAAGAAGAACTTTGCCACGCTAATGCTAGCGGATCCGGCATTCCACCGCCCGGCCTCTGTGTCCGTCGTGCTCGGGGCTGACCTCTATCCTGACGTCATCCAGCCAGGATGCGTTCCTGGCCATAACGGACTTCCCGCGGCCCAGAGCACCGTCTTTGGATGGATCCTCTCCGGCTCCTGCGCCACCTAGGCGATCCAGAACGCTGCCGCGCCCCATCCTTAGCAGTCCAGCCGGGCTATTGCAATTCGTTGCAAGGGGGGTGGTATGTTCACGCCAGAAAGGGTGACCAGCGGGTGAGGAGCGAATTCGGACACAGACGGTCACACCTGGGATGATATGGAGTTTTGGGATGGAGAACTCCATCTTAAGTTAGTTCGTTCTTTGACTTCAATTCGTATACCCGTTCACCCGTACACTTTTCAAACACTTAAATCTTTAAAATCTTTTTGTATCGCCAAGTGGCCAACATAACTAGTGTATCTTCATCCTAATAAATCGTGTGTTAATCAAACGAAGTTAACGCGTCGTGATAATTATTATTGGAATCTATTGAAAGGTGGTCTGCCTATAGAAGCCCTTCGCCCCCCTACAAACACATGTAATGGAATATACATAAGGGTAAATGCGGTATATTAGTTTGGATTATTAATACTGTATATTTCGATACAACAGAAGATAAATGGGGGTATATTTATATAGTCATTAAGTTTATTTAATATTAATAGTTCAGGGAGGGAGGGATTTAACCATAAATTCACTATATTTAAGCATATGTAAAAAAGGGCGGGAAATTAGGAATAAGTTAAACATTTGTTAAATAATATATAAGGGTGGATATTGGCAAAGCTAGAGAGCAGCGATTGCATTAGAGAAAAAGTATATTCATACGTATCCTGGCTACAATTGAAGGTTTAAAGGCGGATTAGTTTTTGATTGCAAGTAGGAAGACTAGGAGCTATTCCTAGCAGTTTTAGCGAAAACTAGGAGTATTCCTAGCACAGTTGCTGAAGACCAGGAGTATTCCTGGCACAGGCAGGAAAGACTAGGAGTATTCCTAGCACAGTTGAGGAAGACCAGGAGTATTCCTGGCATAGTGGGAAAAGACTAGGAGTATTCCTAGTAGAATATTAGAGTCAGGAGTCATCCTCGCAGTAGGAATACTTGCCACAGCCAAACACAATCTGTCGATAAGTTTTCATGAGTGCCAGCGGTGCAGTGTGGATTCCACAATAACCACAATTACAAAGTCAATAGCCCGTTCAGAAACTCTCTGGCCATACCAACATCAAGCAATCAAATTGCCAATAAAATTATAACGTATTGTTAAAAGAAAGAACAACTTGATCTTCTCATTTGACCAGCGCACAATATAAATTCGTTGTGTAGTACCCCTACACCTGAAATCCGACTCTGCCGCAAGTAAGGACCAAAAAGGATCGTTACAACTGGCGCCCAACATGTTTAACTGGTGAAAGACATTTACAAGATTTATTGTTTTCTGTATAAGAAAATAAAAAGAAATCAAAGTTTAATTTTTATTAAAAGGCGAGAAAAGAAATAAATAGATTAAAGGCCGGCAAGATGACAAAATCATGGATTTATTATATGAAAAAGGAGGAGTTAGAAGAAATGAGGAAACAGTTCGGAGAATGCGTCAAGGATCATGAGGACGACCCAGAGTGGCAGGTATGGATCAACTCGCAAAACTGATGCCGGTGGGGGAAATTGCAAAATTGGCAATCTCAATATTAACACCGCCAAGATGGGGAAACGTGGGTGCCTTAGATGGCCCACAAAAACAACAACATACATTATATGAAGAGCTGAAAACAAGTAGAAGAGTTACAGAAAGTAGCAAAATCGGGTTAATAAATTCAAATAACGAATATCCGAAAGTGGCAAAGCAAGGACATTCCGTTTCGACGGCAGTTCAAAGCCGCTAGAATTCATCGAACAAGTCGAATGATCAGCAGATATGTATGGATTAGACATCAACATGATCCCAAGGGCAATGCCAGAACTGCTAAAAAACAAGGCATTAAAATGGTACGTGGCTAACAATCAAATCAAGCTTTCACTGTGGATTGACGCGTTTTTCCTGTGCTCCTGCATAATTTTCTTTATTTTCGACTTTAAAGTCATCGCGCTGCCCTAAAAAAATTGTCCAATAGGTTGGTGGTGGTTTATCTAATTACTAACATATTGCTTTTTGTTTGTTTGGACATATAAACGCAAAATCAAAGCATTAAACTTATTCTTTTGTATTAATCTTTGATTTTGCTTTTTGTACTTCTTCCCGCTTTAAAATCACTCTCGCGCTGTCGCCTACGTACTGTTGTTGCATGTGCAGTGCTGTTGGCTCTCCCGGTCCTTTTTCTTAATTTCTTTTGATCGCGCTCGCATCTATCTCTGTCTCGCGTACAAGTGATACGTGTACACGTGTAGTGCTCTCTTTAATTTAATAATTATCCTCTCTTCAAGTTTGACCCAAGTGTCGAAATTTGATTTTAAATACTGAGTGAGTTTTTTCTTTGGCTTTTTTCATTGAATTATCATTTTTTTTTTTCGCTTTAAAAAAATAAAATATTTAAATACGATTATGTCTGTCTGCTCCAGCAAAAAGTGTTTGAACCCCCCTGAACCCCATAACGTATTTCTCACTTGTTGGCTGTGTGACAATGTCATGCACGTCAACTGTGCCGGCTACACGGCCAAAGTGAGGGACAGTTTGGAGTAAAGAGGTGGTCTCAAATGGGGATGCGACTCATGCCGAGAAGTGGAAATCGAGATAAGGGTATTCATGAGGCAGACCAGGCACAAGTTTAGGAAACTATCATCTGGTTTTCGTAAACTCTTATATTCATATATTTGTTTCTAGGCTTGATCCCGAAACTTCTTCGGATGACGTCTTAGGTTACATTAAGACAAAAATGGAAGCATCAAAAATAGCGGTGGAAAAATTTAAATTTAATTATTCTAGGGAGATCTCTTCCTTTAAAATTAGTGTCCCGGTTGAACTGTTTGACTGCATCTGTAGTAACAGCTTTTGGCCGGATCACATTCTAGTGAAAAAATATACGGCCAAAAAGAAAACTCGTGGCTCAGTTAGGCTTCCTTCCACTTCTTCTTCTATTACTTCCGGAATCAGCATCTGCTGGTGTTCCAAAAAACTAATTTCGTCCCTTAATCTGGCCTATCAGAACGTAAGAGGACTTAAATCTAAGCTTCCTAGACTTTATGTAGATAGTCTAGTATTTGATTATAAAATTTTAGTATTTTCAGAGACTTGGTTAAAACCTGACATTAACGATGCATCTGTTCTGTCTGCAAAATTTTCAATATTCAGGTGTGATCGCATTTCGCGTGTAGGCGGAGGAGTCTTGATTGTCATTGACTCGTCGTTATCTTCTGACCGGATTCAATCTCCTAATAACCAGGAGATTGAGTTTGTAAGTGTCAAGGTCAGTCTCAAGATTTTCTCTGTCTACATTACTTGCTCGTCCATCCCGCCTCAATCCGACATGGCGGTGTACATTAAACACTTGGTTTCTATCCAACACATCTCATCGTTACTGTCTGATAGAGACATGTTAATTGTTCTCGGTGACTTTAATTTACGGGAAATAGTATGGTCCCCTTCTATTCACATTGCTTTATTGAAGGTCTTTTCGAGTTATCTTTGACTCAAATAAATCCAGTCCGTAACAAGAATAATAGATCTTTAGATCTGATATTTGTTCTCGATTCCACCAATGGTGCAGTTTCTAGAATAGACCCTCTTGTCCTGCCTACTTCTACTTTGGAGTTAACTATTGATCTTCCGTATCGTGTACCGACTGTTGGTGCCTGTTCTGCGGTTAAATCCCGTAACTTTCGCAAGACCAATTTTAGTAAGTTAAATGAGCTCATTCTTAAAAATGATTGGTCTTCCCTGTATAGTTGTTCAAACATGAACCAAGCTATTTCTCTATTTTATAACACTCTTGGTTCGCTTTTTAAGGTTTTTAAGGAGCTAACTAACCTGAAAAATGTAAAATCAAGGTGTTATAAAATTTACAAGAAATTAGGCCGCTTCTCAGACTATGCCCGTTATGTAGTCGCTCGATCAAAGTTTTTGACGCGTAATACGCAATGCTATAAGGATTACCTTCAGCGTTGTAAATTAGAATTTTCTAGTAATCCTAAACAATTTTATAGCTTTGTGAATTCCAAACGCAAAATGTCTGTCTATCCATCATGCTTATCTCTTGAAAACAATATAACGAGTTCTGATCAAGCCATCGCTGATTTGTTTGCAGACTTTTTTACAACAACCTATTCCTCAGCGGAATATCAATCAGACATTCCGCATCCTTACCAGGTAAAAAGCTCGAACTGCATTTATAGTCCTTCGATCGATGAAAGTTCGCTCCTAAGCGTGCTTAATTTAGTGAAACCTGTCTACTCTCCTGGTCCTGATGGAATACCAGGTTGCGTTCTCAGATTTTGCGCCGAGGCTTTATGTAAGCCAATTCGTATACTTTTTCTTTTGTCTGTCAAATCTTCCACGTTCCCAGCTATCTGGAAGGAATCCTCCATAAAAGCGGTAAAAAATCGGAAGCATCCAACTATAGGGGTATTTCTAAATTGTCCGCTATACCTAAAGCTTTTGAAAAATTAATCACTTCTCAATTGCAACATTTTTGTAGATCTATAATTTCACCATCTCAACATGGGTTTGTGAAATGTAGATCTACTACCACTAACCTTTTAGAATTTAGTTCTTTAACGATCGAAGGATTTAGAAATGCAAGGCAAACTGATGTCATATATACTGATTTCAGTAAGGCTTTTGATTCTGTTAATCATACGCTTCTTCTTTATAAATTAAATAGTATTGGCTTTCCAAGTCCTTTAATTAATTGGATTCGTGACTATCTGACAAATAGAACTCAGAGGGTTCTTTTTAAATCGTCATATTCCAAATCCATTCATGTTACTTCGAGGGTGCCTCAGGGTAGTCATTTAAGACCACTGCTGTTTACCCTTTTCATTAATGACCTTCCCTCTGTTATAAGTTACTCTCGTGCCCTTATGTACGCAGATGACGTTAAGCTATGTTTTAGTTACAAAGACATTACCTCTTCCTGTCGATTGCAATCTGATCTTCAAAATCTTGAGCTTTGGTTTCATAACAACTTATTAAAATTAAATGCAACTAAATGCAATTTCATGACTTTCTATAGAACTTCACCGCATTTAGTTACTTATTTTCTTACTAATACACCATTAGAACGTCTTAATGAGATGTATGACTTGTGTGTCCTGATGGACCGTTGGTGTGCCAAATAAGAATGCGCTACCTTTAATAAAACACTAGTTATTCGTTTTGCCTAAATTGCTGGGGCGGAAGTGGGCGTGGCAAAAATTTGAAACAAACTTGATCTGCATAGATACTACACGGATGCTGACACCAAATTTGGTTGCTCTAGCTCTTGTAGTCTCTGAGATCCACGTGTTCATACGGACGGACAGACGGACATATCTTACTCGACTCGGCTGTTGATTCGTAAAAGGGGCTAATAATTCAAATAAGCGTTGGCCCAAAAAGCAACTCAAATATTACAGTGCGCGAGTTACCATCTCAGCTCCCCTCGAGATGCCCCCAATTAAGCTTCCACGAACAACTGTAAAATAAACTGCCAGACAGAAAGACACACACAAGGGAGATGGGAACGTGGATATATAACAATAAGTAATAGTGTTATACAGGAGTATACTTATTATTTTGTAAAATAAAGGTAAAAAAAAAAAAAAATATATATATATATCAAAGTGTTTGTATGCAGCATGA
This sequence comes from Drosophila neocordata, assembly GCA_018903615.1. Classification (NCBI taxonomy): domain Eukaryota; kingdom Metazoa; phylum Arthropoda; class Insecta; order Diptera; family Drosophilidae; genus Drosophila; species Drosophila neocordata. The sequence goes on from JAEIGI010000086.1 coordinate 146,066, forward strand.
GTCCACGTCAAAACACGCGCTGCGGTCCGATTTTGACGTCTGTGCGACAGAATACGTGACGGCAGTTGTAGACATACTCAGAAACACACAACATGTATGATAATAAAGGTTGAAGTTGCTGAAATTGGGTTTATATTTCAGGGCGACTTATGAATCCAAGCAGCCAAAAACAAAAAATATCTACATATGAATGTCTGATAATAGGCAAAACAAAAAAAAAAACGAAATAAATAGTTTCAAATGGTTGTTTTTTTTTTTGATTTGGTATTTCAGGGCGACTTACCAAGTCAGAGACAATCAAAGAATACCTATAAAGGCATATACATACATATGCATAATGATACAAAATAATAATAATTTAATAAAAAAAACCAAATGAAATATTTTCAGATGGTTGTATTTATTTGATTTGGTGGCGACTTACCAAATCAAAGACAATCAAAGAATACCTATAAGGGCATATACATACATATGCATAATGATACAAAATAATAGTAATTTAATAAAAAAAAAAAACCAAATGAAACATTTTTAGATGGTTGTATTTATTTGATTTGGTATTTCAGGGCGACTTTCCAAATCAAAGACAATCAAAAGAATATCTATAAAGGAATATACGTACATATTCATAACTATACACAATAATAATAATTTAATAAAAAAAAAAAAAAAAAACCAAATGAAATATTTTCAGATGGTTGTATTTATTTGATTTGGTATTTCAGGGCGACTTACCAAATCAAAGACAATCAAAAGAATACCTATAAATACCTGAATTACATCCAATTCCGAAAATCAATATTCCTTGGCACACTATCCACATTGATATAACTGGAAAACTAAGTGGTAAAAGTGACCAGAAGGAGTATGTTATTGTTCAAGTAGATGCGTTCACCAAGTATGTCTATCTTAGTCATAGCCTTAAATTGGACAGTGAGAGTTGTATTGCTGTTCGATCCGCTGTTTCGTTGTTTGGAGTACCAAACCGAATAATAGCTGACCAGGGAAGCTGCTTTACAGGCGTTAAGTTTAGTCAATTCTGTTCGGATAATAAAATAAACTTGCATTTAATTGCCACCGGTGCTAGCCGAGCTAATGGCCAAGTGGAGCGAACCATGAGCACGTTGAAAAATATGCTGACTGCGATAGAAACTGGAAATCAGTCTTGGCAGGATGCGTTAGGAGAGGTGCAGTTGGCAATTAATTGTACAACTAATCGTGTAACAAAGGCTAGTTATTAGAAATGTTATTGGGAAAGGTGGCACGTCCTTTAGGATTACTTCCACCTAGTGACATTGAAAACGAAGTTGATTTGCCAAACGTAAGAGCACAGGCTGAAAAGAATATTTTAGATACAGCAGTTTATGACAAAGAACGATTTAATAAAAACAAGGCAAAGGTTATTAGACATAAAGTCGGAGATTTCGTGTTACTAAAAAGCGAAGAACGGCATCAAACCAAATTAAGTCCAAAGTTTAAGGGGCCTTTTGAAATAACAGATATCTTAGATGGTGACAGGTACACTTTGAGGTCCTTAAGCAATAAACGAAAATATAAATAAGAAGATTTAAGAAAATTGCCAGAAGGGCAAGTGCCCGAGGAGCTGAATGTGTGTGATGATTATAATAATATCGTTAAGATTGATAAAACAGTTGCAGACTGTGAAGATAGTGAAAATGAAAATATTGAAGTCACTAAAGAGAGTGAAGTACACCAATAGGGGTGATAAGAGATGTCGTTCGGCTGGCCGAAGAAAAAGGCAGATTACTTGGTTATATGATAATGCAAGCACAAGTGTAAAACATACTAATGTTTGTTTTGGTCGTGGCGTGTGGGGCATTTGATTATGTGACTGTTAACTGTTGAGAAATGAAAAAAAAAAAAAAAAAAAAAAATTTGGAAATAATAATTATGCTAAAGTGTGAATTGAATTGAGATGATTTGTTAACATGATAAGTTTGTATGAATAAGGGAAAGAAAAACTTAACCTAAGAAAATGAAAAACAAACAAACTAGAATGAAAGAAATTATGTTATTTGTATCTACAATAAGATATCAGTAATAAGATTGTTAAATAAAATGTATTAAGAATACTTCACGAGGACGTGGTAATGTCAGTATGGCCGTGTCGGAGTATGTATTACTGACAAGTGAGTGTGTGTGTGTTGCTGCACATGCTTAGTTGTAAGTCGTTGTAATGAATTGTACAATTAAATGGATTTTTACAAGTGTTGAGAAGATCATGTTGTGACATGCACAGAAAAGCATGACGCAATAGCTGGGGACTTTTGCGTCAGCCACTTAGTTTATTCTCTCTGAGAAAATCCCTTTGTCGTGAGAGCGGGCGACAAATTTGTCGCCGTGTGTGGTTCGGTGTGGTCGTGGAAAAGGTATAAAATGGCAGGAAGAAAAAGGGATAAATCAATTAAAATCAGAACTCGGCACGCGACACATCGAAACTCACTTGCTCTACAATTTAATAAAAATGGAAAGTGTCAAGAAACGCGACGACGGAAACGTGAATAAAGTTAAACAAACAACTAACATTATTCCTACGAATATTAATCCGACATTTATATATATAAAAAAAAAAAAAAAAAAAAAAAAAAAAACAATGCAAACAAAGATCACAATAAAATAAGATTAAAATTATTGCCATGCTGCATTTATATATTTATATGTTTTAATTTTGATTTCAACAATTACTAATTACTTTTATCTATACAGATAAATTTTACAATCACCAAGGATTTACTCGTTTCACCACACAAAAACACGACCGCAGATTCCGCGCAGCAGAATTTAATAGAATTCAATCTATTTTTTAATATTATTAATAACAAAAAAAAAAAAAAAAAAAAAATGAAGCAAGCAAGTCGTCCCTGCCGACTTTGAGTATACCCTGTACCAAGTAGAGGAACTTTATAAAATGAAACTCATTCGAATTCGTCATTAATTCAAACTAAAATTTTGCTCACAAGCAGCAGCAACAAACGCATGCTATCTCGCTCACACTTACTACTCAGTGGCGCACTATGCATTTCAGTGCAAATTGTACATTGATATATCTTTGCTAATTCGTGTCCGATTTTAACAAAATTCAGCTGTCACCTTTTGGCCATATTATTCGGTGTGCCAAATAAGAATACGCTACCTTTAATATAACACTAGTTATTCGTTTTTCCTGAATTGCGGGGGCGGAAGTGGGCGTGGCAAAAATTTGAAACAAACTTGATCTGCGTAGACACTACACGAATGCTGACACCAAATTTGGTTGCTCTAGCTCTTTTAGTCTCTGAGATCCACGTGTTCATACGGACGGACAGACGGACGGACAGACGGACGGACAGACGGACGGACAGACGGACGGACAGACGGACGGACAGACGGACGGACAGACGGACGGACAGACGGACAGACGGACATGTCTCAATCGACTCGGCTGTTGATGCTGATCAAGAATATATATACTTTATGGGGTCGGAAATGCTTCCTTCTGCCTGTTACATACATTTAGCGACTTTAATATACCCTTTTACCCTATGGGTACAGGGTATAAAAACACAATAACACACAACACAACAAAACACAAAAACAAGCAAAATTAACTAATATAAGACACACATATACATAAGTTTTACAAACTAATAATCACCTAATTCTTCATATATAACAAAAGAGTAGAGAAATTATAAGCAGTCGCTGTTAGGAGCAAATGGCAACATTAAAAACAGTAAAGAACTTAATTTCAAACACTAAAAACAGAACTCGTCTTAGTAATAGCTTATCCGATATTAGGGAAGACCAACCAGTAGTCAGACTGAACGACATTACACCCATGACATCAGCTTCCAATTCGCCACCCCTTAACCAAGGGGATATAATTCATACAGACATACTGTCTTCATTAAAAATCCCTGATGCAATCAGGTTTTATTATCTTAAAAGCGTAGGAGAATTTGTGAGTAATGTTGAAGAGATTCTCCTCCTTATAAGAGGAACAGTTAAAACTCCATATGGACAGATGCTACTTAGGGCTATCAGAAACAAAATTGAGGGCCCAACAAAAGAGGCTATTATAGATGCTGGAGCAGGTTTAGTTTGGGATGAGATAAAGGAAGCTCTCATTCGGAGCTGTTCGGACAGTAGAGACGAACCTACCCTAAACTACAGAAAATTCTGAAACCAGGAAGAACGTACGCAATTTATACTAATAACGATATTTTCGACATAATAAATCAAAGCCTCAGAGAATACTTTTTTTCCCACAAGACTCTATAAAATCATCCGATGTACAGTAATGTTGGATGATATTACAGATTCAAACCATGTTGAGCAAAAAATTAAGAAATACCACATAAATAGTAACCATAGAGGGATAGACGAGACAGTAGCTCATCTAAAAAGAATGTTTTACAAATCCCATTTAAAATCCAAAGTGTCCTCAATAATTAACGAATGCGATGTCTGTCAAACCTTAAAATATGATAGACACCCACAAAAGTTAGTTTTTCAAGAAACAGAAACTCCCACAGTACCGATGCAAATTCTACATATTGACCTTTATTCAATAAATAACAACACAATCCTGACAATTATAGACAAATTCAGTAAATTCGCAATGGGATATACAATATCTTCTAGAGACACATTAAGCATTGTTAAAGCTATGAGAAATTTTCTATGCTCCTTTGGAGTTTCGCATAAAATTGTTTGCGACCAAGGGGCAGAATTTCAAGGTAAACTTTTTAAAGATTTTTGTAAACAGTACGATATACAGTTGCACGTTACTTCAGTGCAACAATCGTCTAGTAATTCCCCCGTCGAAAGACTTCATTCGTCCCTAACGGAAATTTATCGCATTATATTAGATAAAAGAAAAGTTAATAAACTGGAGTGCGAACACAATGACTAACAGAAACCTTAATTACTTATAACAACGCTATTCACTCAACGCTGAAGCATACCCCATACGAGATATTTTACGGCACACCTCATACTTTCGACAAGACAATCACATTCAATAATGAAGACGATTACTTACAGAAACTAAATAGCTTCCAAAACATAATCTATCCAGAACTCAAACAAGAGATGGAAAATATTAAAAAGTTTAGGATAGAAAAAGCAAACGAAAACAGAAAAAACCCAAAAACATTAGAACCAGATGAAATAGTATTCAGGAAAGAAAATAGGAGAAATAAGTTGACATCGCGTTTTTCAAAGCATCGAGTTCTACAAGATAAAGGGATTACACTAATTACACACAAAAATCAAAAAATACATAAGTCCAAAATAAAATGAAGCAAGCAAGTCGTCCCTGCCGACTTTGAGTATACCCTGTACCAAGTAGAGGAACTTTATAAAATGAAACTCATTCGAATTCGTCATTAATTCAAACTAAAATTTTGCTCACAAGCAGCAGCAACAAACGCATGCTATCTCGCTCACACTTACTACTCAGTGGCGCACTATGCATTTCAGTGCAAATTGTACATTGATATATCTTTGCTAATTCGTGTCCGATTTTAACAAAAATTCAGCTGTCACCTTTTGGCCATATTATTCGGTGTGCCAAATAAGAATACGCTACCTTTAATATAACACTAGTTATTCGTTTTTCCTGAATTGCGGGGGCGGAAGTGGGCGTGGCAAAAATTTGAAACAAACTTGATCTGCGTAGACACTACACGAATGCTGACACCAAATTTGGTTGCTCTAGCTCTTTTAGTCTCTGAGATCCACGTGTTCATACGGACGGACAGACGGACGGACAGACGGACGGACAGACGGACGGACAGACGGACAGACGGACATGTCTCAATCGACTCGGCTGTTGATGCTGATCAAGAATATATATACTTTATGGGGTCGGAAATGCTTCCTTCTGCCTGTTACATACATTTAGCGACTTTAATATACCCTTTTACCCTATGGGTACAGGGTATAAAAAGAACACAAAATAATAAGTCAAATACTTCACAGGTATTCCCAAATTAAGGCAGAAGGCTAAAATTATAAAGTCACATAGGAATGTGATTCATAAAATAAATCTAAACAATTTTCAAAAAAAAAAAAAATAAGAATTTAATAAAATACAAGAAAATGAAAATTACCTGTTACAAAATGCCAACCAACAATAATCAATCAATAAAGAAATACCATTAAGGTTTAAAAATATTACAAAACACATTAATAATGAACAAGAAAACATAAACTTATTCATCAAAAACTATAAAAATAATATTTTTAAATCTTTAACACAAGACATAATGAAATTCATTTATTGAAGTATATCGCCAGAATTAACGTAAATCTTGATTTAAGCTATAACCATATTAATAATACTGCAGAGAGCATATTACTGGCAAAAAATAAATTCATATTAGACGACATAGAATTGTTAATAATAAGAAAAATAATTACAGACCAAAATGTAACAATAAAATCAGACGAACACCTATACAGGTTATTAGATTTAGAAACCTATATTAATGAAAACATTGTTATATTTATGATAAAAGTTCCCATTTTTGACCCATCTGTTTATCTGTTGTTTAGTCATGTTATCCCATTATCATTTAACATAACAAAAATGTTAGTTTTACCAAACTACTTAACTCACAGCCTAGCTGGCAATATACAATACTTTAAGCAAGAATGTCCACGAATCCATGAACTGTTTATTTGCGATAACGCAGCAGCAGAAGACAACTCCTACAATCACTGCCTGAAAGATCTACTGTAGAATCAAAAAGCGACTTGTGATGTCAGAGACATCAGCGAAGAGTAACACGTTTATCAAATTGAAGAACAACACATTATAATAACCAACGCAAAAAAAAAAAAAAAAAAAAAAAAAACAATAATCCCGTCATGTAGCCGACCAAGAATAATCAAAGGGTCAGCCTTAATTTTCATTAACAATTGTTCGGTAACCATTGATGGAGTAAAGTACGAAGCCACAAACATAACGTACAACGAAGTAGACCAATTGGTATAGATAATTATCTATACCAAGACTCGAGGATCTAAGGATTAACAACATCATTCCAGACTTGAACCTCCAAAGGCGATACTATGGACACTAAGAACTAAAAGGATAACTCTGGTAACAACAACAACTCCATCTACAAACGTTCCGACCATACCTTCGCTTTGGCCTTCACTTCATTCCAGGGGGGAGGAGTTACCATCTCAGCTCCCCTCGAGATGCCCCCAATTAAGCTTCCACGAACAACTGTAACATAAACTGCCAGACAGAAAGACACACACAAGAGAGATGGGAACGTGGAACTTGGATATATAACAATAAGTAATAGTGTTATATGAACATACATATGTATGTATTTACACACATGCATACATATAGCAGAACAATTAAGAAGAGAGCCAATTTCTCTCTGACCTTGGTTACTAAATAGCATTATAACTGTTCAACTCCAGAGTGCATTCCAATGCTTCCAATAAGAAACGGTATAAAAGGAGCGTCATGATGCTAATAGGGTCAGACAATGATTGGACATCGTGGCCTTCAATTCAGTTTTGTGTTCTAGTTTCAAAACACGTGCAAAGCTAATAAAAGTGAAATAAAAGTAGCAAAGTAAATCAATTCCTTTTTTTCTTTTCCTTGATTCAAACATATAAACGAACCTGTAGGTTCGATCGAACACATGCAAACAAAAGAAATGTGCGATCAAACCGAAAGCGAAATTCAAACATGTAAATTGCGTGACTTAAATGGGCAAATATGTATACAAATATAATTACATATGTTTAGAGAGAAATGGTTAAAGCAAAGGCCGAATATATGTAATATGTAATACAAAACAGATAAGAACAAGTGTATATAGGCTCGTGTGACGTCACAGTGAGTTATACTGGGAGTGCATAGAACCGCAACAGCGAAAACACCCACGCACAAGTGCGTAAGCTACCGACACACGAGACTTAGAGAGTCGTCTCATGCGTATAGAACCTGTAGGTTCGATCGAACACATGCAAACAAAAGAAATGTGCGATCAAACCGAAAGCGAAATTCAAACATGTAAATTGCGTGACTTAAATGGGCAAATATGTATACAAATATAATTACATATGTTTAGAGAGAAATGGTTAAAGCAAAGGCCGAATATATGTAATATGTAATACAAAACAGATAAGAACAAGTGTATATAGGCTCGTGTGACGTCAGAGTGAGTTACACTGGGAGTGCACAGAACCGCAACAGCGAAAACACCCACGCACAAGTGCGTAAGCTACCGACACACGAGACTTAGAGAGTCGTCTCATGCGTATAGACCAGCGGGGGTGGCGTGGGGTTGCATTTCAGTTGTCGGCAACATCAAAGTGAGCGGGCTTACGCATGTGTGGGTGGATTGCGAGCGGGAATGTTGGCATGTAACGGAGAATGGGAGAGGCGGTATGTAACATGTCCAAAGCAGAGGTTTGATAGGCGCTGGAAGTATTGGCGCTAAATTTGAATATATAATAATAATATTTATATATATATATATATATATATATATATATATATATATATATATACAGGTAACCCTCCTACAACGCGAGTATTAGGTTCCTCGGAAATGCCGTGTTGTAGGAAACCGCGTTGTAGGAGATATGAACTTCATTTATTTATTTTTTAATTTATTCAAATTATTTTAAACAATTCATTCAATTAAACAAAACAAAATAGAATAAAATTTGAAAAAGAATAAATAAAAACGGATTTCAAGTGTCAAACTACCTACAAATCGCCCTCCTCAGAGTCACTTATTATAATTTGAGCGTGTTTGTAATGTTTTGCTCGTGGTCGTCCTATTTCAAAATCCGAGCTTGAGCCACTATCACATTGATCCGGTTCAGCTATTAAATCTTTGATTGATGTCTGCTTTGTCCTACTTCGTGAATCTTTATAGATTTCCTGGTAGGCAGATAAATCATGCTCAAGATTTCTTTTGAACATTTCTGCTCTACTATTTAGAGGATCGTTTTCCAAAACATACTCTTCCAACTCCTTCGCCAGATTTAAAAGTTTCACTCAAACACTTTCAGTATGTATAATACAAATATATTATTATTTCTTTATGAGACTACGAATAATAGATATACATACACATATACACAAGTAATTTTTGATAATTGTGTGTTTATAGAATAGTTTATAGAATATGTATTTAAAAAATGCTTAAAAATCGCGTTGTAGGAGTCGCGTTATAGGAAACATTCCGCAATTCGCAAACCGCGATGTAGCGAAATCGCGCTATAGAAGTACCGCGTTATAGGAGGGTTACCTGTATATATATATATAGATGTATATCTGAAGTTTTATAATTCATGTAATGGAATATACATAAGGGTAAATGCGGTATATTAGTTTGGATTATTAATACTGTATATTTCGATACAACAGAAGATAAATGGGGGTATATTTATATAGTCATTAAGTTTATTTAATATTAATAGTTCAGGGAGGGAGGGATTTAACCATTGATTCACTATATTTAAGCATATGTAAAAAAGGGCGGGAAATTAGGAATAAGTTAAACATTTGTTAAATAATATATAAGGGTGGATATTGGCAAAGCTAGAGAGCAGCGATTGCATTAGAGAAAAAGTATATTCATACGTATCCTGGCTACAATTGAAGGTTTAAAGGCGGATTAGTTTTTGATTGCAAGTAGGAAAACTAGGAGCTATTCCTAGCAGTTTTAGCGAAAACTAGGAGTATTCCTAGCACAGTTGAGGAAGACCAGGAGTATTCCTGGCATAGTGGGAAAAGACTAGGAGTATTCCTAGTAGAATATTAGAGTCAGGAGTCATCCTCGCAGTAGGAATACTTGCCACAGCCAAACACAATCTATCGATAAGTTTTCATGAGTGCCAGCGGTGCAGTGTGGATTCCACAATAACCACAATTACAAAGTCAATAGCCCGTTCAGAAACTCTCTGGCCATACCAACATCAAGCAATCAAATTGCCAATAAAATTATAACGTATTGTTAAAAGAAAGAACAACTTGATCTTCTCATTTGACCAGCGCACAATATAAATTCGTTGTGTAGTACCCCTACACCTGAAATCCGACTCTGCCGCAAGTAAGGACCAAAAAGGATCGTTACAACTGGCGCCCAATATGTTTAACTGGTGAAAGACATTTACAAGATTTATTGTTTTCTGTATAAGAAAATAAAAAGAACTCAAAGTTTAATTTTTATTAAAAGGCGAGAAAAGAAATAAATAGATTAAACGCCGGCAAAATGACAAAAACATGGATATATTACATGAAAAAGGAGGAATTAATAAAAACCGGCGAAACATGCGGATTCACGCTATCAGGAACTGTGAAAGAAATGACGAAACAGTTCGGAGAATGGGTCAAGGATCATGAGGACGACCCAGAGTGGCAGGTATGGATCAGCTCTCTGGCAGCAAAATATACAAAGGAAGCAAAACCGATGCCGGTGGGGGAAATTGCAAAATTGGCAATCCAATATTAACACCGCCAAGGTGGGGAAGCGTGGGTGCCCTACAAACAACAAAAACAACAACATACATTATATGAAGAGCCGAAAAAAGTAGAAGAATTACAGAAAGAAAGTAGCAAAATCGGGTTAATAAATTTAAATAACGAATATCCGAAAGTGGCAAAGCATGTGAGGGAATGGACATTCCGTTTCGACGGCAGTTCAAAGCCGCTAGAATTCATCGAACAAGTCGAATGATCAGCAGATATGTATGGATTAGACATCAACATGATCCCAAGGGCAATGCCAGAACTGCTAAAAAACAAGGCATTAAAATGGTACGTGGCTAACAATCAATTCAAGCTTTCACTGTGGATTGACGCGTTTTTCCTGTGCTCCTGCATAATTTTCTTTATTTTCGACTTTAAAGTCATCGCGCTGCCCTAAAAAAATTGTCCAATAGGTTGGTGGTGGTTTATCTAATTACTAACATATTGCTTTTTGTTTGTTTGGACATATAAACGCAAAATCAAAGCATTAAACTTATTCTTTTGTATTAATCTTTGATTTTGCTTTTGTACTTCTTCCCGCTTTAAAATCACTCTCGCGCTGTCGCCTACGTACTGTTGTTGCATGTGCAGTGCTGTTGGCTCTCCCGGTCCTTTTTCTTAATTTCTTTTGATCGCGCTCGCATCTATCTCTGTCTCGCGTACAAGTGATACGTGTACACGTGTAGTGCTCTCTTTAATTTAATAATTATCCTCTCTTCAAGTTTGACCCAAGTGTCGAAATTTGATTTTAAATACTGAGTGAGTTTTTTCTTTGGCTTTTTTCATTGAATTATCATTTTTTTTTTTTCGCTTTAAAAAAATAAAATATTTAAATACGATTATGTCTGTCTGCTCCAGCAAAAAGTGTTTGAACCCCCCTGAACCCCATAACGTATTTCTCACTTGTTGGCTGTGTGACAATGTCATGCACGTCAACTGTGCCGGCTACACGGCCAAAGTGAGGGACAGTTTGGAGCAAAGAGGTGGTCTCAAATGGGGATGCGACTCATGCCGAGAAGTGGAAATCGAGATAAGGGTATTCATGAGGCAGACCAGGCACAAGTTTAGGAAACTATCATCTGGTTTTCGTAAACTCTTATATTCATATATTTGTTTCTAGGCTTGATCCCGAAACTTCTTCGGATGACGTCTTAGGTTACATTAAGACAAAAATGGAAGCATCAAAAATAGCGGTGGAAAAATTTAAATTTAATTATTCTAGGGGAGATCTCTTCCTTTAAAATTAGTGTCCCGGTTGAACTGTTTGACTGCATCTGTAGTAACAGCTTTTGGCCGGATCACATTCTAGTGAAAAAATATACGGCCAAAAAGAAAACTCGTGGCTCAGTTAGGCTTCCTTCCACTTCTTCTTCTATTACTTCCGGAATCAGCATCTGCTGGTGTTCCAAAAAACTAATTTCGTCCCTTAATCTGACCTATCAGAACGTAAGAGGACTTAAATCTAAGCTTCCTAGACTTTATGTAGATAGTCTAGTATTTGATTATAAAATTTTAGTATTTTCAGAGACTTGGTTAAAAACTGACATTAACGATGCATCTGTTCTGTCTGCAAAATTTTCAATATTCAGGTGTGATCGCATTTCGCGTGTAGGCGGAGGAGTCTTGATTCAATCTCCTAATAACCAGGAGATTGAGTTTGTTAGTGTCAAGGTCAGTCTTAAGACTTTCTCTGTCTACATTCCTTGCTCGTACATCCCGCCACAATCCGACATGGCGGTGTACATTAACACTTGGTTTCTATCCAACACATCTCATCGTTACTGTCTGATAGATACATGTTATTTGTTCTCGGTGACTTTAATTTACCGGAAATAGTATGGTCCCCTACTGACGATTCTGCTTTGTTGCTCCCTTCTATTTCACATTGCTTTATTGAAGGTCTTTCCGAGTTATCTTTGACTCAAATAAATCCAGTCCGTAACAAGAATAATAGATCTTTGGATCTGAAATTTGTTCTCGATTCCACCAATGGTGCAGTTTCTAGAATAGACCCTCTCGTGTTGCCTGAAGATAGTTTTCATCCTACTTTGGAGTTAACTATTGATCTTCCGTATCGTGTACCGACTGTTGGTGCCTGTCCTGCGGTTAAATCCCGTAATTTTCGCAAGACCAATTTTAGTAAGTTAAATGAGCTCATTCTTAATGAAGCAAGCAAGTCGTCCCTTCCGACTTTGACTATACCCTGTACCAATTAGAGAAACTTTATAAAATTAAACTCCTTCGCATTCTCCAATAATACAAACTAAAATTCTCCTCACAAGCGGCAGCAACGAACTAATGCTATTTCGCTCACACTTACGACGCAATGTCGCACTGGGCATTTCGGTGCAAATTGTACATCGATGTATCTTTGATATTTCTTGTCCGATTTTAACAAAATTTGGTCAGCTGATACCTTTTGACCATATTATTGGGTGTGCCATATAAAAATACGCTACCTTTCATATAACACTAGTTATTTGGTTTTCCTAAATTGCTGGGGCGAAAGTGGGCGTGGCAAAAATTTGAAACAAACTTGATCTGCGTAGACACTACACGGATGCTGACAACAAATTTGGTTGCTCTAGCTCTTGTAGTCTCTGAGATCCACGGACGGACGGACGGACAGACGGACAGACGGACAGACGGACATGTCTCAATCGACTCGGCTATTGATGGTGATCAAGAATATATATACTTTATGGGGTCGGAAATGCTTCCTTCTGCCTGTTACATACATTTTTGCGACTTTAATATACCCTTTTACCCTATGGGTACAGGGTATAAAAATGATTGGTCTTCCCTGTATAGTTGTTCAAACAGAAACCAAGCTATTTCTCTATTTTATAACACTCTTGGTTCGCTTTTTAATGTTTTTAAGGAGCTAACTAACCTGAAAAATGTAAAATCAAGGTGTTATAAAATTTACAAGAAATCAGGCCGCTTCTCAGACTATGCCCGTTACGTAGTCGCTCGATCAAAGTTTTTGACGCGTAATACGCAATGCTATAAGGATTACCTTCAGCGTTGTAAATTAGAATTTTCTAGTAATCCTAAACAATTTTATAGCTTTGTGAATTCCAAACGCAAAATGTCTGTCTATCCATCATGCTTATCTCTTGAAAACAATATAGCGAGTTCTGATCAAGCCATCGCTGATTTGTTTGCAGACTTTTTTACAACAACCTATTCCTCAGCGGAATATCAATCAGACATTCCGTATCCTTACCAGGTAAAAAGCTCGAACTGCATTTACAGTCCTTCGATCGATGAAAGTTCGCTCCTAAGCGTGCTTAATTTAGTGAAACCTGTCTACTCTCCTGGTCCTGATGGAATACCAGGTTGCGTTCTCAGATTTTGCGCCGAGGCTTTATGTAAGCCAATTCGTAAACTTTTTCTTTTGTCTGTCAAATCTTCCACGTTCCCAGCTATCTGAAAGGAATCCTATATAGTTCCTCTCCATAAAAGCGGTAAAAAATCGGAAGCATCTAACTATAGGGGTATTTCTAAATTGTCCGCTATACCTAAAGCTTTTGAAAAATTAATCACTTCTCAATTGCAACATTTTTGTAGATCTATAATTTCACCATCTCAACATGGGTTTGTGAAATGTAGATCTACTACCACTAACCTTTTAGAATTTACTTCTTTAACGATCGAAGGATTTAGAAATGCAAGGCAAACTGATGTCATATATACTGATTTCAGTAAGGCTTTTGATTCTGTTAATCATACGCTTCTTCTTTATAAATTAAATAGTATTGGCTTTCCAAGTCCTTTAATTAATTGGATTCGTGAATATCTGACAAATAGAACTCAGAGGGTTCTTTTTAAATCGTCATATTCCAAATCCATCCATGTTACTTCGGGGGTGCCTCAGGGTAGTCATTTGGGACCACTGCTGTTTACCCTTTTCATTAATGACCTTCCCTCTGTTATAAGTTACTCTCGTGCCCTTATGTAGGCAGATGACGTTAAGCTATGTTTTAGTTACAAAGACATTACCTCTTCCTGTCGATTGCAATCTGATCTTCAAAATCTTGAGCTTTGGTTTCATAATAACTTATTAAAATTAAATGCAACTAAATGCAAGGTCATGACTTTTTGTAGAACTTTTCCGCATTTAGTTACAAAGACAGGTCACCTCAGTATGAGTTACACCAAGCATGAATTGATTCGGTTCAAAAACAGTTCTTGCTTTTTGCTCTTCGTGGTGTGAACTGGGATCGTAATGTCAATTTGCCATCGTACTCTAGTAGACTTCTTTTACTTGGCCTTCCTTCTCTTACTAATCGTAGAGTAATGCTTGGCGTCATTTTTATGCACAAGCTTCTTAAAGGTGATATAGACTCGCCCGAGCTATTGAACCAAATAAATTTTAGTGTTCCTTGTAGACCTACTAGAAACTTTATACCTCTATCTCTGTGACGCTGTTCTACTAATTATTTACTGCATGCACCTTTCCGAGTTCTTTGTTTTGATTATAATCGTCTTTATCATGTAATCAGTACAGAACTCTCGAGCCGTACGTTATGCGGCTAGCGGCCCTCGGTCAGTTGGGCGGGAGGTGTGGGCATTTAGTGCACCTGTTGGGACTAGCGCGAAAAAAAACTAGAAGGCTGGGCTAACTTCGGCCACGCCGAAGTTCGGATACCTTTGCAAACTGTCTTTTTCAATTACATATAAATAACCAGAATCATAAGAAAGTATATAAAGCTAATCATGCCCGTGGCTCCAAGAAAAAAAACTTACAAGTAAAAAAATTTTTTTTTTTGGTCCGATTGTTCCTATAGGAGCTATATCATATAGTCGGCCGATTCTGTTAAAACTCAACAGACACATTTTTATATATACCAAACTTACAAATACCAAATTTCGACTGAATCGCTGTTAAAATAACCAAGATTTTCATCTAAAACCAATTTTTTGGCCGATCGTTCCTATGGGAGCTATATGATATAGTGCCCCGATTCTGATAAAACTTTTCAGATATGTAAGAAAGTATATAAAACTTATAAATACCAAATTTGGTGATAATCGCTTTTTAAAACAACCAAGTTATTGCTCGAAATCCATATTCATGACCGATCGTTCCTATGGGAGCTATATGATATAGTCAACTAATTTTCATAAAACTTGGTGGATATGTTGAGAAGTATATAAAACTTACAAATACCGACTTTCGTGATATTTCGTTGGAAAACAACAAAGTTATTGAGGTTAAAGCTTATTCACGACCGATCGTTCCTATGGGAGCTATATGATATAGTCATCCGATCGCGATGATTCCGAGATATACAATGCCTGCAGCAAAAAGAAGCCTAGGTGCAAAATTTCAGCTCTGTAGCTTTAAGGGTCTCGGAGGAGATTGCGTTGATCCAGACAGACGGACATTCGGACAGACGGACAGACGGACATACGGACAGACGGACAGGGCTAAATGAACTCAGCTCATCGTGCTGATCAAGAATATATATACTAGTCGGAGATGCTTCCTTCTATGCGTTGCAAACTTCTGACCAAAATTAATATACCTTTTTTGCAAAGGTATAAAAAAACTAGAAGGATGGGCTAACTTCGGCCACGCCGAAGTTCGGATACCTTTGCAAACTGTCTTTTTCAATTACATATAAATAACCGGAATCATAAGAAAGTATATAAAACTAATCATGCCCGTGGCTCCAAGAAAAAACTTACAAGTAAAAAAAAATTTTTTTTTGGTCCGATTGTTCCTATAGGAGCTATATCATATGGTCGGCCGATTCTGTTAAAACTCAACAGATACATTTTTATATATACCAAACTTACAAATACCAAATTTCGACTGAATCGCTGTTAAAATAACCAAGATTTTCATCTAAAACCAATTTTTTGGCCGATCGTTCCTATGGGAGCTATATGATATAGTGCCCCGATTCTGATAAAACTTTTCAGATATGTAAGAAAGTATATAAAACTCATAAATACCAAATTTGGTGATAATCGCTTTTAAAACAACCAAGTTATTGCTCGAAATCCATATTCATGACCGATCGTTCCTATGGGAGCTATATGATATAGTCAACTAATTTTCATAAAACTTGGTGGATATGTTGAGAAGTATATAAAACTCACAAATACCGACTTTCGTGATATTTCGTTGGAAAACAACAAAGTTATTGAGGTTAAAGCTTATTCACGACCGATCGTTCCTATGGGAGCTATATGATATAGTCATCCGATCGGGATGATTCCGAGATATACAATGCCTGCAGCAAAAAGAAGCCTAGGTGCAAAATTTCAGCTCTGTAGCTTTAAGGGTCTCGGAGGAGATTGCGTTGATCCAGACAGACGGACATTCGGACAGACGAACAGACGGACAGTCGGACAGACGGACATACGGACAGACGGACAGGGCTAAATGTACTCAGCTCATCGTGCTGATCAAGAATATATATACTTTATATAGTCGGAGATGCTTCCTTCTATGCGTTGCAAACTTCTGACCAAAATTAAAATACCTTTTTTGCAACGGTATAAAAAAACTAGAAGGATGGGCTAACTTCGGCCACGCCGAAGTTCAGATACCTTTGCAAACTGTCTTTTTCAATTACATATAAATAACCAGAATCATAAAAAAGTATATAAAGCTAATCATGCCCGTGGCTCCAAGAAAAAAACTTACAAGTAAAAAAAAATTTTTTTTTTGGTCCGATTGTTCCTATAGGAGCTATATCATATAGTCGGCCGATTCTGTTAAAACTCAACAGACACATTTTTATATATACCAAACTTACAAATACCAAATTTCGACTGAATCGCTGTTAAAATATCAAAGATTTTCAAGTAAAATCAATTTTTTGGCCGATCGTTCCTATGGGAGCTATATGATATAGTGCCCCGATTCTGATAAAACTTTCCAAAAATGTTAGAACGTATATAAAACTCATAAATACCAAACTTAGTGATAGTCGCTTTTAAAACAACCAAGTTATTGCTCGAAATCCATATTCATGACCGATCGTTCCTATGGGAGCTATATGATATAGTCAACCGATTTTTATAAAACTTGGTGGATATGTTGAGAAGTATATAAAACTCACAAATACCGACTTTGGTGACATTTCGTTGGAAAACAACAAAGTTATTGAGGTTAAAGTTTATTCACGACCGATCGTTCCTATGGGAGCTATATGATATAGTCATCCGATCGGGATGATTCCGAGATATACAATGCCTGCAGCAAGAAGAAGCCTAGGTGCAAAATTGCAGCTCTGTAGCTTTAAGGGTCTCGGAGGAGATTGCGTTGATCCAGACAGACGGACATTCGGACAGACGGACAGACGGACATACGGACAGACGGACAGGCGGACATACGGACAGGCGGACATACGGACAGACGGACAGGGCTAAATGAACTCAGCTCATCGTGTTGATCAAGAATATATATACTTTATATAGTCGGAGATGCTTCCTTCTATGCGTTGCAAACTTCTGACCAAAATTAATATACCTTTTTTGCAAAGGTATAAAAATAAGCATTGGGCATCATGGAAAGATTTTACTGAGGCATTCAAAAAATATTTCTTGCCGACTGGATGTTTTAGCAAATTGGCAGATCAAGTAAAAGCTAGAAAACAACAGTGGAATTAGTCGTTTAAAGATTTCATGTTAGAGATGCAAACCATTATGCCATTAAAATGCCCAGATTTCGAGCAGCTACAAATCATATTGGAAAACTGCACACCAGATTTGAAAATGTTCATTTTCCCACACAACGTACAAACGAAGGAAGAACTAAGGCAACTGGCAGATGAGTTCGAAACATTGGAACTGGAAAAGAAACAATTCCAACAAGAGGCTCACAGAGAACGCTCACGCATACCAATGGGCGTGCAAAGACGACCAGTTGTGCAAGATAATAGGCATAACACCGTCTGCAGACGCTGCTTAGATGACGAGCCACTAATTCCGGCACAAAGGCGGAATTTTACGAAAATTCCAACAGGATGGGTCCAGAATCAGACACATTTTTATATAGGTATACCAAACTTACATATACCAAATTTCGAGTAAATCGCTGTTAAAATAACCAAGATTTTCCTCTAAAACCAATTTTTTGGCCGATCGTTTCTTTGTTAGTTATATGATATAGTGCCCCGATTCTGATAAAACTATCAAGATATGTTAGAAAGTATATAAAACTTAAAAATACCAAATTTAGTGATAATCGCTTCTAAAACAACGAAGTTATTGCTCGAAATCCATATTCATGACCGATCGTTCCTATGGGAGCTATATGATATAGTCAACCGATTTTAATAAAACTTGGTGGATATGTTAAGAAGTATATAAAACTCACAAATACCGGCTTTTGTAATATTTTGTTGGAAATCAACAAAGTTATTGAGGTTGAAGCATATTCACGACCGATCGTTCCTATGGGAGCTATATGATATAGTCATCCGATCAGAATGAGATATACAATGCCTGCAGCAAAAAGAAGCCTAGGTGCAAAATTTCAGCTCTGTAGCTTTAAGGGTCTCAGAGGAGATTGCGTTGATCCAGACAGACGGACAGACGGACAGTGCTAAATGAACTCAGCTCATCGTGCTGATCAAGAATATATATACTTTATATAGTCGGAGATGCTTCCTTCTATGCGTTGCAAACTTCTGACCAAAATTAATATACCTTTTTTGCAAAGGTATAAAAAGGAGGCTGACAGAAAGGATTTCGACGGCAATAGTGACAGATGTACCAAAGATAGAAGTCAGTGACTTTATGAACGAAGAATTGGCAGAATTGCCCAAAATAACTGGCACGTCTAAAGTTGGCATGCACTCATCCACTATGTGTGACCATAAGTCAATAAAACAAAGGTATTATGCGAAGAATCCAAAGATGCAAGGTATAATAAATGAGAAAGTGGAAGAATTGATGGCAATGGGATATATAAAACGATCAAATAATCCTTACAGTTCACCAATAGTAATGGTGAAAAAGAAACATACTGGAAAATGGAGGCTATGTGTTGACTTCCCGCACATAAATGCGAAATCCATAAAAGACGCTTATCAACTATATTTTAGATCAACTGTGCGAAGCAAAATTTATAAGCAGTTTGGATTTAAAAGGTGGATATTGGCAGATTCCGTTGGAAATGAACAGCAGAAAGATGACAGCTTTCACAGTTCCCGGAAAGCGACTATATCAATGGAAAGTGATGCCGTTCGGTTTGCACTCAACATCTGCGACTTTCCAACGAGCTTTAGATATGGTCATAGGACCAGAAATGATGCCACACGCGTTCACGTATCAGGATGATATTATAGTGGTCAGCCGAACAATAGATGACCACAAAGCTCGTTTGAAGGAAGTTTTCCGCAGACTGAAGGCAGCAAATTTAAGGATAAATACAAAAAAATGCCCATTCTTACGAAAAGAGCTAAGAATCCTGGATCATCGAGTAACAGAGCAAGGCATTGGCACAGATCCAGATAAAGTGGCAGCAATAGCTGAATTAAAACCGCCAAAGAACACAAAAGAGTTACGCCAATACCTAGGAGTAGCATCGTGGTACAGACGGTTCGTGCCAAGTTTTGCAACGCTAATACAGCCATTAAATTCTCTATTAAAGAAAAAAGCAAAATAGGTATGGGAAGGAAAACATCAAGATGCGTTTAATATGGTAAAGCATAAGTTTGTGGCAGATCCAGTGTTGAAATGCCCAGACTTAGCGAAAATGTTTGTATTACAAACTAACGCTAGCAACTACGGCATAGGGGCAATTCTGACGCAAGATACAGAGGAAGCCGAGATAGTCATATCATACGCCAGCAGAACTCTGAATCCTGCGGAACAAAACTATTCAGCAACAGAAAAGGAGTTCCTAGCCATAGTATGGGCTATAAGGAAGTTGAAGCCCTAAGTATGGCTATAGGATATCATTTCAAGGTCATTACTGATCACATGGCACTGAAATGGCTGAATAGCATCGAATGTCCAACCGGTTGGATTGCAAGATGGGCATTGGAGTTGCAGCAATGTGACTTTGAAATAACATATCGCAAAGGAAAATGAAATGTCGTAGCAGATGCATTGTCAGGCCACCCATTGGAAGCATGCAGAAGGATACCGGATTGCAGCAAAGATGAACAGTCGGCTCAAACTCTGTGTGGATAGAAAATATGGAAAAAAAAGTAAAGAAAAATCCGCAAAAATATACGGACTATGTTATGGAAAATGGGCAGTTATATAGAAATATACCGCATAGGGCAGGGCACGAAGATGTTGTGTCGAGGAAATTATGTGTGCCGAAACCATTAAGGCAACAAATAATATCGGAAAACCACGACTCTCCAACTGCAGGACATACAGGCAGTAGGAGAACGATTGCCCGAATAGCGGCTAAATATTTCTGGCCAGGCATGCAAAGAGATGCACGTGCATATCTCAGCCGCTGTGAAACCTGTTTGCGTTATAAACCAAGCCAGCAGCAGAAAAACTGCTGACGCAAGTGCTTCGGCAACAATATGCGCTGATTTCGTTGGGCCATTGCCAATATCAAAGCATGGAAATTCAGTATTGCTTGTCATAGTAGATAAATTCTCAAAATGGACGGAGCTTGTACCAATGAGAAAGGCGTCGGCAGAAATTCTAGTAAAAGCATTCAGGGAAAGAGTGCTGTCTAGATTTGGGGTCCCAATAGTGGTGATAACAGATAACAGAGTCCAGTTCGTCAGCAAAGTATGTTGTTGGCAGTCAATTCTAGCGTGTCCGACGCAACAGGATATACAGCCGCATTAATAACGCAGGGGAGAGAGTCGAGATTTCCAGGATCCACATTTGACAGGATAACTATTGGATCAGGCAAACCAAGTCAACGGCCAGATGGCAATGCGGAGTTAATCAAAGAAATTGGCGTATTGGTACAAAGAAACCTGGAAAAAGCTGCTCAGGATCAGTCAAGACATTATAATCGGAGAATAAGGCAATGGAAACAACGAGTGGGCGAAATATACTATCTGTATACTATCTGTCAAATGCAGCAGAGGGATTCGCGGCAAAAGTTTCACCACGGTATGGCGAGCCATACAAAGTCAGTGGATTTACATCGCCAGTTATATGCAAAATGCAGCATATGGCAAACAAAAAGGCAAGGTTGGCACACATCAGCGAATTAAAAGTGCAACCAGAACAAGATCCAACAGATGATCCAAACGAGCAGTAAAACGAAGTTTAAAAAGTTGGACCGGCCGGACAACTGGGAGATCTTCAGATGTAGAGGAACGGTAGAAACACAAAACAGTATCGGGTGGAAAGGAAATCGCATCGCCTAAAAAATAAAATAATAGTGTCATAACGTATGAAGGTATTTCTCAAAAAAAAAATATATATATATTGCAAGGAAGTTTTTCCAGGCCGGGGTACAACTCTCAGTTTCCCCAGGGCCTTTCCTACACAGAAAATTTATGTAAGAAACCCGGACTTGATGACTGAGGAAAGGGAGCATATCCATATTCAGAGTTGGCTTGCTCTAATCGGTGATCGCTTTAATTATACCTAACAGAGGAGGGAAAAGGGAAGGGAGTAGGTTGATCGACTTCTACTAAATTAATAACGAACACAAAGGAAGGGTATCAAGTCGACT
Organism: Drosophila neocordata; assembly: GCA_018903615.1. Taxonomy (NCBI): domain Eukaryota; kingdom Metazoa; phylum Arthropoda; class Insecta; order Diptera; family Drosophilidae; genus Drosophila; species Drosophila neocordata. The sequence goes on from JAEIGI010000086.1 coordinate 168,217, forward strand.
AGGGTGTCACCCGAACATCGACTTGAGAAACAAACACATTGGGATTAGCCCAGTCAATTCAACTAGGTCAAGTAGGGTGTCACCCGGACCTTGGCCTGTTTGAATTATCCAGTTGCGACCTATTGGATAATTCCTATTATTTAAGTCAACTAGGGTGTTACCCGGACATTGGCTTAAATAAAATAGGAATTATCCCGAATCGCTACAAGTATAACAGAACTACTAAGGGCCCAAGAATCCTCATCAGATCAACTAGGGTGTCACCCGGACATTGGTCTGATAAAGTTTCTTAGTCGGGTAGCACTAGACAAATAATATTATCCTAGTCAATTAGGGTGTCACCCGGACATTGACTAGGATTAATATTATTTACATGGCTCCCTACATAAAATACAAATACTACGAAACATACACTACATGCAGGTACAGTACGCAAACATTTATATAATAGAGGAAACTGACAGGATGTAACGCTGAGGATAAAATGATTAAGATTGGTTTTTGCGATTTGGGGTCAAACATTATAAAGTTTATTAATGTCACTCGGACCTAAACACTACTTAAATCTAACCTGCTATTGTTTTACCACACTCTGACCTAATAAGCTTGTTATGGGGGTAGCCCTGTTGGCCACTGGTTAGACTCACCCGCTGTACACACACCCTTGCTTAACTCTGTATCTGGGGCGTTGTTTAACTTTGTATCTCTGCAGTCTTCTGGATTTCTTCGTTGTCTATTCCCGGTATTTGGTGATTGTTGTCTTGGCCGTTGGGGACACTTTGCTTCCACTCGGTATATTTTGTTCACGCACTGCACTTTTACTGCTTCTGACTTATCTTGTTCTCGGTCCTAGCTCAACTGATCTGTCGATTTAATTTTCGACAGCCCTTGGCCTTTGATTTGGTCGCCGACGCCGGCAGCGACCAATCAAAACTTGCCAACGCATTTTGGCGATGACGTGATCGATGCAGTCGCCGAAAAACATGCGTAGCTTAGGCGTCTAGAAGTTTCTAGAACAAAAGAAACTGCGCAATAACTCTGTCGTCTTCATTCGCAAGTCCCGTTGCAATTCCTATTGCTACATACATATATATATGGCGTGACATGCGTATATATGTATGCATAGAAACATACATATATATATGGCGTGACATGCGTAAATATGTTTATAAGAGGCAATAGAAATTGCGAAGTAGCAACTGGCGACTTTTGGGCAAGTCCCGTTGCATTGCTTGTTTCATTTCTTTGGTGGCCCGATGTATGTGTGTGTGTATTGGCGGTGGTCTGATTTAGAGATGCTCTGCTGGGGAACTAGTTCGACAAATAAAAATACTAACAACAAGTCAGAGTCTAAACTTATTATTAATTCATAGGACTTCATCAACTTAATACTAATTAAACTAGAAATAATAACAAGGAAATGAATGTATATATATCCCCTTCATTGGGGCGAAGCTTTGAAAAGTGCTTCGTCACACCCCCCTTTACTTCGGATGGGCTGGACGAAGAAATGACACTGTGACGCGCTGTGATGGGTTGACGTGCACCTTGTACACCATCCCGGCTACTTCATGTAGAAATTGGGTATCTTTATCCCGCCGTCCTCGCTTCTGGACTTCGGTGATCAATTCTTCAGTGACTGTGTCTGCTATTCGTTTAGTCCTCCATCCTTCTGGTATAGGTTGCCAATTGACTACGGACTCGTTCAATGGGGGTGAATCAGTGGTATCCACTACTATCGGAAAGACGGGTGAGGAAGGTGGCGAAATGTCTTGGCATTGCCATGC
>JAEIGI010000168.1:0-59515 GCA_018903615.1 Drosophila neocordata
CAGCGGCGTCATTGGTTTAGATATTGTTAACTTATATATTAGTCTTAAGTTAATGAAGTCATTATAACGTTATACTCTGACTTGTTGTTAGTACTTTTGTTTGTTGAACTAGTTCCCCAGCAGATCATCTCTAAATCAGACAACCGCCAATACATACACACACACACACATACACATACATCGGGCCACCAAAGACATAAAGCAAGCAATGCAACATGACTTACCCAAAAAGTCGCCAGTTGCTACTGCGCAGTTTCTATTGCCTCTTACATACATATATACGCATGTCACGCCATATATACATGTATGTAGCAATAGGAATTGCAACGGCACTTGCGAACGAAGGCGACAGAGTTATTGCGCAGTTTCTTTTGTTTAGAAACTTCTAGACGCCTGAGCTGCGCATGTTTTCGGCGTCTGTATCTATCGCACCATCGCCAAAATGCGGTGGCAACTTTTGATTGGTCGCTGCCGGCGTCGGCGATAAAAATCAAAGGTCAAGGGCTGTGGAGAATTAAATCTGCAGATTAGTTGATCTAGGACCATGGCCTGAGTGTGTTGAGCTTAGACCGCGATCAAGAGGAGTTGATAGAGGAAACAGTTGTGTGAACTTAGTGTCAGTGAGTGAAAGGAAAAGTGCCCCAGCGACCAGGATACAGGAGTGAATGTTAACCCAGATACACAAAAAAGACACAAGTCCAGACACAGAAGTCTCAGAGGCAAAATTAAACAAGCGTGTGTGAAAAGCGGGTGAGTCTGGCCAACAGGACTGGCCCCTTTAACAGTGTTTGGTAGGTCATAGTGTGGTAAATAACAAGTTAGGTTTAGTTAGCGTTTACGGCAGATCATATTGCCACTAATAAAATTTATAACGTTTGAAATCAAACTAAAAACATCGCCCGAATTCTTTCACCCGTAACGGCAAACCCCCTCAGTTTTTCCGTCAATCCTCCATTAATGTTCATCTAGTATATGTTCATGTAGTGTATATGTTCGTTTAGTGTAGGGAGCCATGCAACCAATATTAATCCTAGCCAATGTCCGGATGACACCCTAATTGACTAGGACAATATTCTTTGTCTAGTGCTGCCCAACTAAGAGATCTTTTATCAGACCAATGTCCGGGTGACACCCTAGTTGATCTGATGGAGATTCGCCAGCACTTAATAGTTTTATGTCTATATGTAGTGGTCCATGATAATTCCTGCTCATTTATGCCAATGTCCGGGTGACACCCTAGTTGATTTAAATAGTAGGAATTATTTAGAGTATCACGACTGGGTAATTCAAATAGGCCAATGTCCGGGTGACACCTTAATTGCCCTAACTAGGGCAACTGAATTCCCTGGGCTAGTCCTAGTGTAGTGTGTTCGCAAGCCGATGTCAGGGTGACACCCTAGTCGACTTGATACAATTCCTTTGTGCATGTGAATAATTTGTTACGATTTTTGCAACGATCCTCCTTCCTTTCCTTTACCCTCTGTCTGGCATAGTTAGTTTGAGAAATAACAACAGCAAGCCAACTCCAAATAGTATGGATATGCTCCCTTTTCTCCGTCATCAAGTCCGGGTTTCTTACATAATTTTCTTTGCAGGAAAGGCCCTGGGGAGACTGAGAGTTGTACCCCTTCCTTACAGGATAATGAGTTAGTAACGGGACCTCAAGGCCGACTTACGCGAATATAATTTCTGCTCTCTTAATTGTGATATAGTTGGTTCTTTTTTTTGTTTTCTCTTTTCTTTGGTTTTGTTTCCACCGTATATGTTTTCATACCACTGTGACTGAGTCTTTTTCTATTCTATGCATTCACTAGTTTTTTTCACTGTCCGATTGACTTGATTTTTTGTTTGCTACCCATTTGTTTTCACTTTATGTACGACTGATTTTATATTTTTATGCATGTCCGATAGCCTCGCCGGTCAAGAACTAATTGAACTTGTCTTGTCTTTTAAATCTTGCCTTTGCCCTAGTTTGGCATTGTTCTAAGCTTTCGACGCAGCTGCTATTGGCTGTGGACAAATAACCGTTATTCTATGAGCTTTTGGCGTACGTGACAAAACGTCTTGACTTAGCTATGTTGGCGCCGACTGTACCGACGGCGTGGCGGGTGGTACGTTCGCGTCGCTAACTATAGGAATGCGAAAGAGAGAAAAAAGAAACAGAAAACCATTGCTCTTTGGCTAGATATTTCAATGCTCTCGATAAACGGTAACCTATTTGTTCACGCCAGAAAAGGTGATCAGCGGGTGAGGAGCGAAGACGGTGAATTCGGACGCAGACGGCCACATTCGAGATGAAACGGCTTTTTATGTAAAACTCCATCTTGAGTTTTTAGTATTTCCCACACTTCTAAATCGTACGCATGTGATAGAAAGGAACGGAAATATTTTCTACCCTACAGTATTTTATGATCCCTGCCTTTTTTCCATCAATTCTCCAATGCTTATGAGTAATATATAAAAATTTTTTTTTCATGGTGACTCTGCTGATACGCTGTTTAGCTCTGACGATATAAAAAAAAATAATTCCACGTGGTTTTGGTTCTACTGAATTCTGTCGTAACTCTGTCGGTAAGACTCTGTCGATGACTTTAAAATAGTTCTTCCGTTTGCCTGTTGTATTTCCTATGCTTGCTTGTCTCTTTTGTTCTTATAAAAATTTAACTACATATAATTTTTTTTTTCTATGGCGACTCTGCTGATACCCTGATTAACTCTGTCGATATATATAAAATGAAGCAAGCAAGTCGTCCCTGCCGACTTTGAGTATACCCTGTACCAAGTAGAGTAACTGTATTAAATCAAACTCCTTAAAATTTGCCATCAGTTCAAACTAAAATTCTCCTCACAAGCGGCAGCATCAAACGCATGATGTCTCACTTACACTTACTACGCAATGTCTCACTGAGCATTTCAGTACAAAATGTATATAGAAATACCTCCGATATTTATTGTCCGATTTTAACCAAATTTGGTCAGCTGATACCGTTTAGCCATATTATTAGGTGTGCCAAATCAAAATACGCTACCTTTAATAAAACTCTTGTTATTCGTTTTTCCTAAATTGCGGGGGCGGAAGTGGGCGTGGCAAAAATTTGAAACAAACTTGATCTGCGTAGACACTACACGAATGCTGACACCAAATTTAGTTGTTCTCGCTCTTGTAGTCTCATGGATACACGTGTTCATACGGACGGACAGACGGACAAACCGACGGACAGATGGGCAGACGGAGATGTCTCAATCGACTCGGCTGTTGATGCTGATCAAGAATATATATTCTTTATGGGGTCGGAAATGCTTCCTTCTGCCTGTTACTTACTGTCGTGACTCTGTCGCTGGGACTCTGTCGATGACTCTAAGATAGTCCTACCATTACCCTTGGAAAAAATTAAATAATTTATAAATTCTTATTTTCAATGGTATAATATAATGCGATCATATTATAATATAATATAATTTGTTAATTTTTATTTTCAATAGTATATGGTAGCAATATTTTAAATATTTGTTTTTTCCAAATGACATTTTATAGGTGAAAGGAAAATAAATTCAAGAACGTGGTTTCTATGCCTGCTGATAAATAAAATATGGTGGGGCTTTAATCCACAAAAATTAATTGCTAAAATAAACATGCCTAATTAATTTAAAATCATTCTCGAGGTCCCTGCTCGGGCGCCATCTGTAAGGAAGTTTTCTAGCCGGTGTAAATCTCGAGACCTCTGGACTTTAAATTAGTAGAGGCAAATATAAGAAATAATCATTAAATTTGTACTTAGAAAAGATGTCGAACTTCCTATAACCCTAGAGCGAACGATAACTACTAAAAAGACGAAAGCTAAACAATTAAGAGATTTTTTTTATTACGGTGGACACTGTACAATTAGAATTTATGACATTCGGAATTCGTACATTCCTTATATTCCCTCGGTTAAAGGACGCCGAATAATGTTAAGCACTACTGAGTCTCTACTCAGATGTCCATTTGGTAAGATTTCAGTTAGGGTATTACCCGGACACTGAAATCCTAACCAAATGGCATCTTGACCACTGTACCATTTACAGATTGAACTACATTACAGTGGTTCTATGTTCGCTACTATCTAATATTGCTTCGACTAGAGTATTACCAGTCGGCACATGTACGACCAGCACCATTTCAGTTAGATTATTACCCGTACACTGAAATGGTTGCTGGTTGACATAATGCCAACTGCACCACGAAAACCACTATAAGACAACATTTACTACGAGCATGCCTATTTAATATCATTTTGGTTAGAGTATTGGCCGGACACCGAAATAAATATTAAATGACATTAAGTGATCACATGCGCATTAATAATTTCTGCTCTCTTAATTGTGATATAGTTGGTTCTTTTTTTTGTTTTCTTTTTTCTTTGGTTTTGTTTCCACCTTATATGTTTTCGTACCACTGTCACTGAGTCTTTTTCTATTCTATGCATCCACTAGTTTTTATTTTATATTTTTATGTACGTCCGATAGCCTCGCCGGTCAAGAACTAATTGAACTTGTCTTGTCTTTTAAATCTTGCCTTTGCCTTAGTTTCGCATTGTTCTAAGCTTTCGACGCAGCTGCTGTTGGCTGTGGATAAATAACCGTTATTATATGAGCTTTTGGCGTACGTGACAAAACGTCTTGACTTAGCTATTTATTTTAGAGTGCTGCTTGGACTCCGTCAGGTTGAGGATTATAAGACTATGCTCAATAAGTTGTTTTAATATTTAATGAAATGTTAAAACATATGTTATTTTATTGGTGATTTAGACATTAAAATATCATAATATTAATAATGAATGAAACACATTGCCTTTGAAGTATGAGAAAAAATATGATGTATATTTAAATCATTTTCAAATTTAATAATACTGAGGAATGTCTGGCATAAAAAAAATTTAATTTTTTTTTCATTTAGTAATGAAGAAATAAAAAGTATTATTATTATTCTTCACATATTAAAGATAACTAAATGGTTTCAATATATTAAGAAAATATATTTTTTTGTGTCTATATACAACCACAACTCATATGGTACTACCCCCTGAATTTAAACATATTAATTAAGGAGAAAAGAAACCAACAAGGATTTTCTTAGTTGGGGCGAGCAAAAAGAAAATAGTTCAGCACTAAGTCACTTTGTCTTTATGGGAAATGTGAGATGCAGTGTATGGAAAATCAACATTCTAGTGTGAGAAATTAATGATTTAAGACGGTGCCAGGAGTTTTCAAAGAGTCGTGTTGCTTGATAGTGCAGCACTAAGTGGGCGGTAAACTCCATCTAAAACTAAATATAACCATGAGACCGATAGTAAACAAGTGCCGTGAGGGAAAGTTGAAAATAACTCTGAATAGAGAGTTAAATAGTACGTGAAACTGCTTAGAGGTTAAGCCCGATGAACCTGAATATCTGTTATGGAATATTCATCATTATTGTTGTAATATTTAAAAATATAGTTTCCTTTCTTTCCAAATAAGGACATTATTAACATAAACCAAATTTACCATAAAATTTGGATTATAGTTTATTTAAATTATTTTGCTTGTAATTTAACACAAAATAAATGTCATTGGTTTGATAAAGAGTTGATAGATTTATATGAATACAGTGCGTTAATTTTTTTAAAATTATAAAAAAACATGATGATCATTGATTTTCTGTTTATTATATGCACTTGTATGATAAACAATGCGAAAGACTTAGGATACCTTCGGGACCCGTCTTGAAACACGGACCAAGGAGTCTAACATATGTGCAAGTTATTGGGATATAAACCTAATAGCATAATTAACTTGACCAATAATGGGATTAGTTTTTAAGCTATTTATTGTTAATTAACACAATCCCGGGGTATTTTAAAAAGTTATGTGCAATGATATTTATATTATTTAAACCTCTAACTAAAACGTACTTTGACCATATATGCTGAGACCACTGGTGAACTATACTTAATCAAATGTGCAAATCGATTGTCAGAACTGAGTATAGTGGCGAAAGACCAATCGAACCATCTAGTTCTTCGGTTCTGGTTCCTTCCGAAGTTTCCCTTAGGATAGCTGGTGCATTTAGGGTCGAAACGATCTTAACCTATTCTCAAACTTTAAATGGGTAAGTCTTAACTTTTTTGATATGAAGTTTAAGTTTATGATATAATCTGCCCAGTGGGCCACTTTTGGTAGAGCTGGCGGTGTGGGATGAACCAAACTTAATGTTACGGTGCCCAAATTAACAACTTATACAGAAACCATGAAAGGCGATGGTTGACAGCAGCTTGGTGTTAGTAGCAAATAGTCCAATGAGACCTTGGAGGAATGAAGTGCAGAAGGGTTTTGTGTGAACAGTTAGTCGGTCCTAAGTTCAAGGCGATAGCCGAAAATTTTCAAGTTAATAAAGTCATATTAATATAAATAATGGAAATTAAAATAAAAAATTTAAATAATTTTGAACGAAAGGAAATACGGTGTTGAGTATCCGTTTGTTATTAAATATGGGCCTCGTGCTCATCCTGGCAACAGGAACGACCATAGAGAAGCCGTAGAGGTATCGGAAGAGTTTTCCTTTCTGATTTATAGCCGTACTACCAAGGAAGTCTTTCGCAGAGATGTGTAGATGGGCTAGAACAGCATGACATATATTCAGCAAAGTTTCTATCATTTATGATAGTTATTTGTTCCCCGGATAGTTTAGTTATGTATTGTGGAACTTTCTTGCTAAAATTTCTAAGAATAGTAATTAGTTCTTTTTAATTAGAACTATTATCAATTAACAATCAATTCAGAACTGGCACGGACTTGGGGAATCCGACTGTCTAATTAAAACAAAGCATTGTGATGGCCCTAGCGGGTGTTGACACAATGTGATTTCTGGCCAGTGCTCTGAATGTCAAAGTAAAGAAATTCAAGTAATCGAGGGTCAACGGCGGGAGTAACTATCACTCTCATAAGGTAGCCAAATGCCTCGACATCTAATTAGTGACGCGCATGAATGGATTAAAGAGATTCCTACTCTTAGGGTGCAGGCCGTCACGAGCTGTGGAAAAGGTTAAGTGGTGGACTAGGGATCTGAGTACCAAACGTCGCGATGTCAGGAAACTGAGGCGAAGGCTCCAGGATGCTCGGCGTAGAGGACATGACTCTGCGCAGCTTCTTGCAACTAATCTGCGGGTTCAAGAAGCTCATCCTAAAGACAAAGGAGGAACACTGGCAAAGCTACGTTGAAGACCACAGACATAATTTATGGGGATATGTCTACAAAATATGCCGGGGACGAAAGCGATCCCCAGATTCGGTCAGATGGCAGGCTGGTCGCAACATGGCACGACTGCGCGAGTCTTCTCCTGCGTAACTTCTTTCCAATTGCGGAAGCGAGTGATGACATTGTCATTCCAGCTGAAACTGCACCGTCTCTCGAAGCCTTCGAGGATGGAGCACGTGTCGCCCGGTTTAAGAGCAGGCGCTCTTCCGGATTGGATGGCATTACAGGTGGTATCTGGAAGGCAGTGTGGCGTGCTATTCCTGGACATATTGCGGTGTTGCTTTCCCGCTGTGTGACAGAGGGATACTTCCCCTTTGAGGGGAAATGTACTAATGAAGGGCACTGCTGAAGGGCCTCGACAGAGATTGGAGTGACCAATCTTCGTATCGGGGTATCTGCTTGCTGCCAGTATTTGGCAAGTTGCTGGAGGGAATCATGGTGAATCGTATGAAGGAGGTGCTTCCGGATGAAAATGAATAGTAATTCGGCTTTCGACCTGGACGTTGTGTGGAAGATGCTTGAGGCCAGCGTTGCCGCCAACCAGGCGGTATATATGCTGGGACTTTTCGTCGACTTCAAAGGTGCCTTTGACAACATTGAGTGGAGTGCTGTAATGCGTCGCTTAATCGACGTGGGATGCCATGAAGAGCCATGGCCCGACCAAGGCCGCCTCTGGTACGGTTTGCAAGAGCAAGCATAACCTACGTCACACATTACCGGTACCTTGGCATAACAGTCGGCGAGCGGCTGAATTTTTGACCGCACGTTGCGGGATTGCACAAAAAGTTGACTGGAGTCGCGTGCTATGGGTTGCAATTGCAACATCTTCGAGGGGCGCTGGCCGTTGCTTTGTTTCGGCCCACTGTACTATATGTCACATATGTGACATATTAGAGTACCGTGGTTGTAAACCCCCAAGGGGTAGGTAAGTCAGCCTTAGGGCCATGATACGACCATGATACGGCCATGGTACGACCTCATTAGGTAGTTAGCATAGTTGTCAAAAAGAACAAAGATGTAAAGAGAAATCAGAAAGTAATTAAAAGAAATATATTACAGTGACCTCTGAGTACTTCTTATTTCTTTTCTTTTGTTTGTGGTGTCCAAGCTATAAGTGTTAAATGTTGATCAGTAGTCTACACTTCCGCATCTAATGCCTGTTTCAGTGTCCGGGTAATAACATTAGGATAGTGACTGAAACATTAGGATAGTGTGATACTAGGTAGTTAGCAACCATGTCAAAAAGAACGAAGATGTAAGAAGAAATCATGTGAAGTTAAAAAGTATTAAAAAATGAAATATATAACAGTGACCTTTGAGTACTTCTTATTCAAAAGGAATAAGAAGTACTCAAAGTGCTAACTGTTGATCAAAAGTCTACACTTCCGCGTCTGTTTCAGTGTCCAGGTAATACCCTAACTGAAATAGTATTAGATGTGGAAGGTAGACTTAGTGGCATTTAATATTTATTTCGGTAGCCGGGTAATACCCTAACCGAAATAATATTATAAGTGCATGACCTAGTAGTAGTGCTTTCCATGGTACAGTTGGCATTATGTCAACTAGCAACCATTTCAGTGTCCGGGTAATACCCTAAGTGAAATGGTGCTGAGTGTACATGTGCCGACTTAGTGACATTTAATATTATTCGACGTCTGGGTAATATCCTAGTCGAAGTAATATTAAATGCGCATAAATAGTTAGATAGTATAGATAGTACAGTGATTGTGATGCCATTTGGTTAATATTTCAGTGTCCGGGTAATAACCTAACTAAAAAATTAACAATTGTACATCCGACTACTCGGTGTCATTTAATACTTATTTCGGTGTCCGGGTAATACCCTAACCGAAATAATATTAAATGTACATGCCATTGTATATATGTTGTGTATCTCCCCCATTGTACAGTATTCACCCAAAATAAGCGTCACTAGTAGTAATTGTTTAATTTTGTACCTCGTGTTAACTATTGTGTATCTACTGTAGTGAATAGTGAGTTTGTTGTAGAGAATTGGTCACCTCTTTTGACAGTTTAATGATTGTTCACACCAGAAAGGGTTATCAGCGGGTGAGGAGTGAAGACGGCGAATTCGGACGCAGACGGCCACACTCGGGATGATACGGGTTTTTTTATGTAAAACTCCATCTTGAGTTATTAGTATTTTTCGCACGCCCCCTAAACTATCGAGATTTTTTTGTGTATTCGCGACATTTCTATTCAAAATCAGTTTTAATCTCCCCTCTAATTAATTCTATTAAGAATTTTTGGAAGCTCTCTATTTTTGGATTTCTTTGCCTCTTACAAACATTGTTCCTTCGAGCCGGATCTCCTTCCTCTCGACCCCAGCATCGCATCGGTGGAGAATCTGATAAGTAGAAAAACTTATAACTCGAATATTTTAATTAGCACACACACACACACATACTTACCTGCAGTGAAAAATTTTCCGCTTTTTTCCATAGCGACTTTTCACTCTAATTTGTATGTACATTCCATGTAATTGTGTCTGGTGCCCTCATCTATCCTGGTGTAATCGGTTATCCTAGCCATCTACTTCATCATGTTGCATCATTTCCTATAAAATATGCATAAAATATGCATAACAATTTACATTCAACTCCACATATATTTACATACATATATAATATACCATTTACATACTTATGCGTATACAATTTACATATATTTCCACATACATACATCTATATTACATCACATATATACATCTACATACACATCCAAATCCATTTATATATTACATACATATACCGGCAATCGTGAGTTCAAGTGCAAGTGCAAATGCAAGTCTAAGTGGGAACTTAAAATAAAAGTGAAACTCATTTCTCTTTATTAACTAATCCATCCAATCAAACTGTCATAATTTTCCGCCGGCTCCAATCCATTGCTCCGCCACCAGATAAAACAACAAACCAAAACAACCGCATAAAAGCTCCGCTTGTAAGCTTTTACAAACTGCATATAAATATGTATATGTACCGGCTTTTGACATAGAAAATTTATTTCGCTGCAATTTTGATTTATTATTTTTACGCACTACTTGCACAAAATTTCCGTACTTTTTTGTATCTAATCCGATAAGAACGCGCAAAATTAATTTTATTTGAAATTACATAATGCAACAATTATCCAAAGAAGTCACACAGCTGTCCGAGTTGTAGAGTGACCATTACTGTGTGACCTAAGCACAGTGACACAATACCCTCACAAACCAAAAGAATTTTAATGAGAATTATTACCTAAGAAAAAGGAAAATTAAATTTACAATTAATTAAAAATAAAGGGTTAATTAATCAAAAAAAGGAAAAATTTTGCCACGTTTCTAAAAATTTAAATAAACCAAAAAAAATAATAAAAACATTTTTTCGCATTTCAACAAAAAAAATTATTAATCCAGGGAAAAAAAATTTACAACTGTTGGAAAATTTTACCTTTTTTCCAAAAACAAAAAAATTGGATTGTTTCAAAAAAATCTTTACATTTTCGAAAATTTTAATAATAATTCCGAGGGCTGATCGAGTAGTTTCGGCATTTGTATGTGCATGAAAAAATTATTAATTTAAAAAAAGCGTCCATACGTTCCGGAACTAGTTCCAATTTCCGTCCAGAGCTGCAATTTTGGTTTTTTAATTATCAAATAAAATTCCACGCAATTCTAGTTCTTATCAATATTTATTGGTCGACAGCAAAATAAAAATAAAAAAAAACAAGCTGTGACAATAAATATTGCTTAAAGATTCCACCCAGCAGCCAACGCTCCCAATTATGAGCACGCCTCACAAAAGTTCCTTCCAAGTCCAATTAATTCTTCATTAATTCTTATTATTTTTCTTCCTATTCTGATATATCACAAAATCAATTAAATTTAATAAAACATCCTTATTTATTGATCTTATCCGTTTTTGATATATCTTGTCGGAATCCAATACGCCCCACACAGTCCACTCGGGTCAGATTCCTTGACCACACGATATCCTTCCATTCCGATTATACCCATTGATCCTGCCTCGCCGTTTCACATCACCGCCGGTCAAGGTAAAACTACCGCGCGAATTATATTTGTTAAAAATTAAAAGAACAACTTTATTCTTTAGATATCTTGAGATATCTTTTATTTACTAATTTATTTGAAATTATATTTTTGTTAAATATTAAAAGAACAATTTTATTCTTTAGATATCTTGAGATATCTTTTATTTATTAATTTATTTGAAACTTGGACTTCTGTCCATTTACAATTGGATCTTAAGACTAAAAAATATATTTTTCTTTGGCATATGCAAATGCCCATTTCGTTCTTTTGTAAATCGCTGATCAAGCATAAACAACATTGTTGCTTATGCTTTTGAAACTTTAGCTTGGTTCAAGTACCTCTGCATGATTATGCTGATCTCGTTGTTATCAGCATAATCATGCATAAGCTCATTTGCTTTACTTGGTTGCATAACTTGCATAAGCTCATTTGCTTTACTTGGTTGCATAACTCGCGTTCCAGATACTGTAAAACGTAGCCAATCCAGTTCCGCACTGTCTTCGCCTTGGTCCTCCGGCACTACTCCACAGCGGATTTCCACTCGTACTCCCTCGCCCACGCTGTCCGATTCCATCTCCCTTTCGATTCCGTGCGTCACAGTGTCCGCTCCCACGGCGAGAACTTTAACCAGGTCCGAGTCTCAACGACTACTCAACGCAGCCAACATGTCAGTGAATCACTTTATCGCCGCTTGCGACAGTCTGACTAAAAATAAAATTTAAAAATAAATAATAATAAATAATAAACAGTTATTGCGTAAAATAAAATAGTGAATCAGTGATTTAACCACAGACCAAGGGACGAAAAAAATTCAGAGGTAAAGTGGCAAATTGTGTGCTAAGTGAAAATATTAAATAAAAAGAGAAAATAAAAAAACTAGGATGGGCTAATAATAACTATGGCCACGTCGAAGTTCGGATACCTTTGCAAACTGTTCTTTTCAATTACATATAAATTACCAGAATTATACTATAATCATATAGTCGGCCGATTCTGTCAAAACTCAACAGACACATTTTTATATATACCAAACTTACATATACCAAATTTCAAGTGAATCGCTGTTAACAGATATGTTAAAAAGTATATTAAAATTATAAATACCAAATTTAGTGATAATCGCTTTTAAAACAACCAAGTTATTGCTCGAAATCCATATTCATGACCGGTTGTTCCTATGGGAGCTATATGATATAGTCAACCGCTTTTGATAAAACTTGGTGGATATGTTAAGAAGTATATAAAACTCACAAATACCGGCTTGCCTAATATTTCGTTTGAACACAACAAAGTTATTGAGGTTAAAGCTTATTCACGACCGATCGTCCTATGGGAGCTATATGATATAATCATCCGATCGGAATGATTCCGAGATATACAACGCCTGCAGCAAAAAGATGCCTAGGTGCAAAATTTCAGCTCTGTAGCTTCAAGGGTCTCGGAGGAGATTGCGTTGATCCAGACAGACGGATAACGGACAGACGGACATACGAACAGACGGACAGGGCTAAATGAACCCAGCTCATCGTGCTGATCAAGAATATATATACTTTATATAGTCGGAGATGCTTCCTACTATGCGTTGCAAACTTCTGACCAAAATTAATATACCTTTTTTGCAAAGGTATAAAAATGAAATTGCAAAGGTTGCTGAGATAAAAAAATTAAAACGAGAAAATAAAAGTGAAGTTGCAAAAGTTGCTGAGACGAAAAATAAGAAGCTTGTATCGATTACTTGATTAAATATATCGATTTCAAGTGACGAAGTAGTATCGATTTTAAGTGACAATTAATTGATTTAAAATATCGATTTTAGTTGATTCAAAATTCTTGACAACTGTAAATTGTGAAAATTATTAAATTGACGGGATCAAAAACCGTTGTAAAAGTGCAGCCACCATGGGCGGAAAATTAGGGATCGATGCCGGATCCATTGCTTGGTGGGCCATCAGACGCAAAGAGGGAAGCGTTGGATTTCAAGTTAGCGAAGCCGATTAAGCTAAAGGCTTCCGTTGCCGCTGCTGTCGCGTTCGTGGTTGCTGATGACAGTGCGGTTGATGATGATGCTGTTGGTATCCCACAATGGCCAGCGTGGCGCATTATGGCCGGAGGAACGTCGGCTATTTTGGCAGAGTTTTCTGCGGCTGGAGAAGACACACGCAATGCCATTCTGGGCGTCGGTCCAAGGGCTGCAAGGGAGATTTCGATGGCCATTAAGCGTCTGGAGAAACTGGCCTTGTCCCTGGCAATAAGAAACGCCCTTCTAGAAAGCGGGTGATGAAGGAAGTCGCACCAACGCTGGGAGTGCGTGTGCACGAGGTACGTGAGCCTCCAGCTCAGCGGCGGTGCTGTAATCCGTACTGGCCATATCCTTGCCAATAAGAAACGCCCTTCTAGAAAGCTACTCAGGCGGAACGCCCGCACCCACACCGACTGCTGGAGCTTATCATGCTGCATACCCCGCATTCCCCATTCCCGAAATACCGATTTCCGCCCCACGGTTCAACACCTCAGTGTCTGCGCTCCGTCTTATTGTACAGTCCGTGTGCAATAGGGTATTGGGCTGCAGGCCGTACCGAGCTGTGGAAAAGGTAAAGTGGTGGACCACGGAACTAAGTACCAAACGCCGTGAGGTCAGGAAACTGAGGCGAAGGCTCCAGGATGCTTGGCATAGAGGCCACGATTCTGCGCAGCTTCTGGCAACTAATCTGCGGACAACCGTCCGCGAGTTCAAGAAGCTCATCCTGAAGACGAAGGAAGAACACTGGCGAAATTATGATGGAGACCACAGGGATGATCCATGGGAGCATGTCTACAAAACGCGATCCACAGATCTGAAATGCCTTCGGTCAGATAGCAGGCTGGTCGTAACATGGCACATAACATGGCGAGTATCCTCCTCCGCAATTTCTTTAAAGTTGCGGAAGCGAGTGATGACATTGTCATTTCGGCCGAAACTGCACCGTTATTCGAAGCCTTCGAGGTCGGAGCATGTGTCACCTGAATGAAGAGCAGGCGCTCTCCCGGATTGGATGGCATTACAGTTTGTATGTGCAAGGCAGTGTGGTGTGCTATTTCTGAGCACATCACGGCGTTGCTTTCCCACAGTGTTGCGGAGGGATATTTCCCCCTCGTGGAAGGACTTCTCAGCGTCTGCGCTCCGTCTTATTATACAGTTCGTGTGTAACAGGGTGTAAGGCTGCAGGCCGTCACGAGCTGTGGGAAAGGTGAAGTGGTGGACCACGGATCTGAGTACCAAACGTCGCGAAGTCAGGAGACTGAAACGAATTCTCCAGGATGCTCGGCGTGGAGGACATGACTCTGCACAGCTTTTGGCAACCTTTCTGCGGACAAACGACCGCGAGTTCAAGAAGCTCATCCTAAAGATTGTGACGAAGTACAATTTTGGGTACTTCACAATGTACATATATATATAATAGGTCCCATGAATTAGTATTTTTATTTGTTGAACTAGTTCCCCAGCAGAGCAACTCTTAGTTAGACCGCCCCCAATATGCACACACACACATACACATACAACGGGCCACCAAAGACATAAAGCAAGCAATGCAACGAGACGTGCCAAAAAGTCGCATATACATATATACGCATACCTACATACGCATGTCACGCCATATATATATGTATGTAGCAATAGGAATCGTAGCGGGACTTGCGAACGAAGGCGACAAAGTTATTGCGCAGTTTCTTTTGATTGGTCGCTGCCGGCGTCCGTGACAAATTCAAAGGCCAAGGGCTGTGGAAGATTAAAGCTGTAGATAAGTTAAGTTTATATCTTTGAACCGGAGAGTTGAACCAAGATCATGGCCCTGTGCCAGTGAGCATAAAGTAAAAGTGCGTGAACACAATAAAAAGAGTGAAAAGCAAAAGTGCACCCCAAAGACCAGGATACCAGAGATAATCTCAATCAGAAGTTACAAGGAAGACATAAGACCGGACCAAGAAGTCACCAAGACAGATTAAATAAGGGTGTGTGTAAAGCGGGTGAGTCGAACCATTGGCCTTCAGGGCTGCCCCTTAACAAAATGGTAAAATAACAGGTTTGGTTTAATTAGCGTTTACGGCAGATAAGATTGCCATTAATAAATTATATAATGTTTGACATCAAACTATAAAACTTGGCCCTAATTATTTCACACGTAGAAGCCACCCCCCTTACTTTCCCTTTTCCCACCACTGTTTGGGTATAGTTAGTGTGAAAAATAAATACAGCAAGCCAACTCCTACTAGTATGAATATGATCCCATTCAAAGGACTAAAGAGTCTTCAAGTCCGGATTTCTTAAATAAATTTTATGTGTAGGAAAGGCCCTGGGGAGACTGAGAATTGTACCCCGGCCTGGAAAAAACATTCTTACAGATGGCGCCCGAGCAGTGACCCAAGACATGTGTAGCATGTTCATATAATAATAATATATTAATAATATAAAGCAAGTGTAATTGCCTTTTAAGTAACATGACCACCCATGAGTACATGGTGCTGGACAATTGCTGTGTCGGCAAATATAACACGCGCGGCCACTCTGGCCCAAGATGCAATATGATACATCCCCACTCTTCCGCTGCGGCGGCATATTCATATTCATATTCCCATACATATGCTTATGTAAACCTTATATATATTTATACATAAAACCTTATATATATTTATACATATTCGACAGGGTAATAGTGGTCCACTCCCAAAAACGGAAAGCGGAAATGTATACGCAGTAACCTTAATCTACGATTTAACAAAATATCTTGTTATTATACCAATTAGAGACAAAAGTGCAAAAACAGTAGCGAAAGCTATATTTGAAGATTTCATTCTGCGGTACGGTCCAATGAAGACGTTCATTACGGACATGGGAACAGAATATAGAAACTCAATAGTTGAAGATTTATGCAAAAACTTGCAAATTAAAAAAATAGACTGTAGGCACGGTGGAGCGAAGCCACCGAACACTCAATGAATTTTTACGATCCTACATTTCAGTTGACAAAAGCGACTGGGATGTATGGATACGATACTTCGCTTATTGCTTTAACACAACACCCTCTATGGCACATGATTATTGTCCATATGAGCTGGTATTCGGTAAAACTTCAAATTTACCACGACATTTTAATAGTGTTGATAAAATAAATCCACTATATAATATAGAAGATTATGCTAAGGAATCTAAATTTAGATTAGAACAGGCTTATAAAAGAGCCAGAATTATGTTAGAGCAGCATAAGGTAAAGAATAAGGAAATATATGATAGAAAGATAAAAAATATAGAATTAGAAATAGGAGATAAAGTTTTACTACGTAATGATACGGGTCATAAGTTAGAAACTAAGTATTTAGGCCCATATATTATAGAAGAGATAAAAGATAGGGATAATATTTTAATTAAAGATTTAAAAAATAAGAAACAATTAGTACATAAAGATAGGTTAAAAATTTTAATCAATTAATATATATCAAAAAAAAAAAAAAATAATAATAATAAAACAAAACAAAAAAAAAATTTTTTTTCCATAATCAAACATTCAAAGACAAAAATTTTTATAAAAAGTAATAAATAAATGAATTTCCATAATCAAACATTCAAACAAAAAAAAATTTTTATAAACAGTAATAAATAAATGAATTTCCACATAATATAAAATTAAATTAAATTAGAAAATAACTTCATGTAATTACGTTATTTTTCTAAAGAGGGGGGATGTAGCATGTTCATATAATAATAATATATTAATAATATAAAGCAAGTGTAATTGCCTTTTAAGTAACATGACCACCCATGAGTACATGGTGCTAGACAATTGCTGTGTCGACAAATATAACACGGGCGGCCACTCTGGCCCAAGATGCAATATGATACATCCCCACTCTTCCGCTGCGGCGGCATATTCATATTCATATTCCCATACATATGCTTATGTAAACCTTATATATATTTATACATAAATATGTTTATACATAAGCATACCGCGCCTCTGCCTGCATCGCTAGCAGCGCAGCTACGCGGTCTTAGCTTTAATCAACATTTATATTAGAATAAAGACTCATTCAATAAAGTGAACGAAAACCTAAAAGAAGTCTTGCGCATTAATTAATATTACACTTGATAGACATATTATTTTTATACATTTTTAGCCATCGAAGCGGATGTGTAGTTTAGAAAATCACACACCATGATACTGTTAATTCTACCAGGCATTATGGACCAGATGATTCTGGGCTCCGATTTTCTCTGTAGTATTGGCACCACGATCCACTGCGGAGAAAATTTCATCAGATTGGAACCCACTGTAACGCAGTCCAATGGATCATTCCCCCGAGTTGATACCATCACAGAGTCTAGTAGCAGTCCACCTATCAAGCCGACGATAGTTCCCAGCGATGACCCACATCCCAAGTTAACCACAGATGACCCAACGTTCTACCAAAGAAAAGCCCAGCTGAGAGTTGGACTACTAAGTTTAATAACCACAACACTGCCAGTGACTCCCGAAGATGCTAAACAATGTGAACCAGCAATGCATGAATCCCCATCCCCTATCGAAGACCCTAGCTCAAAAGCTGCCTAAATTCGACACTTAAAAAGGTGTCACCCACATAGCAAAGCATGTTATCACAATGAAGGACGACCGTCCCATTAAACAGCGAAATTACCCCCAGAAGATCATCAATGATACCGTAGACCAGTTACTGCTGGAACGCCGCATAGAACCATTCGAAAAGTCCACACAGCGCCCCCATCGTATTAGTGGGTAAGAAAACTGGTGACATGCGCATGTGTATAGATTTCAGACAACTCAATGCCCAATCTATACGAGATGCTGACCCTCTACCCAGGATTAACCACATTTTAGAGAAGTTCATCTCCACATTGGACCTCAAGAGAGGATACTGGTAAATCCTATTGGCCAGATCCAGTCGCGAATGCACAGCTTTCACAGTCCCCTGCCGTGGGTTGTTTCAATGGAAGGTTATGTCATTTGGAATTCATTCAGAAGCCGCCACATTTCAACGCGCTTTGACGTTATTATCGTTGTCGGCAGCACACTGGAGGAACACATTTCGCAGGCTACGAGAAGCTAACTTGCGTATAAATCAAGCAAAATGCAGGTTCTTCAAACTTCTTTTCAGTGAACAAGGGATCCTGAAAAAGTAACCGCAGTGCGCGAGCTATCACCCCCCACCAATGTACGCCAGCCCAGGCATCGCCTCCTGGTATTGCCGCTTTGTTCCAGAGTTCTCCAGTTTGTTCTCTCGTTCAGCCTATCACTAAATTGCTGAAAAAGAATGCTAAGTGGAAGTGGGATCTTGAACAACAAGCGGCATTTGAAGAGCTGAAATCTCGACTAACTTCTGCTCCCATATTAGCTTGTCCTGATTTTAATTCCACGTTCCATTTACAGACCGATGCCAGTGATTATGGATTGGGTGCAGTCCCAATATGAAGAAAGTAAAGAGCGAATAATAGCGTATGCCAGCCGACGACTACTTGCTCCCGAGGAAAACTACTCAGCAACTGAGATAGAGTGCTTCGCCATCGTCTGGGCAATAGACAAGATGCGCTGCTATTTAGAAGGCTATCGATTTAAAGGTATAACCGATCATCAGGGCCTTAAATGGCTCAACTTCATAGACAATCCAACAGGACGCATTGCTCGTTGGGTCTTCGAACTACAACAATACGAGTTCGACATCCAGTACCGCCGAGGGAAGCCAAACATAGTAGCAGACGCCCTCTCTCGAAAGCCCTTAGATGTGTTAAACAGCATACAGGACACTTTGCGTAAAATAAAACGCCAAATCGATGAACAACCTGACCAGTTTCCCGATTTTCGATAAGAAGGCGATCAACTCTACCGTAGGAGAGATCACCACCCAGAAGAAGATGACCGCATTTCTTGGAAGCTATGTGTACCAAAGGAAAACCGAGAGCGAGTACTACAGGAAATCGAACTATCAAGACGATGATAGCTCAATACCTAGGAGAAGACCAGAGCAATTGGGATCAACTACTCCCCGAATTCACATTAGCTATTAACTCAAGCGTATGTGATTCTACAGGATTCACACCAGCCTCCGTAGTGTTGGGCAGAGAACCACGTATTCCTGGAGCATTATACGAAGAAGCCACTCCTGGCCTAGGAACACCGCCATGGTCACCAGAATCCCGAGCACAACGCATGGCTGACGTATTCAAATTGACCCAGACCAACATGGAGCTAGCATCATTAGACCAAAGCCGACACGATAATCTACGACGCCGAGAATGGAGACCAGCCCTTGGCGATCTGGTCTTACTAAGGCAATACCATTTGTCTAAAGCAGCGGAAGACTTTGCAGCCAAACTGGCCCCTAAGTTTCACGGGCCCTACAAAGTAATCAAGTTTATTTACAGAAACTTCGTTCGCCTACGAGAAGCCCATGAAAGACAACGACGCACAGCAAACATAGATGACCTCAAACCATTACAACAGTCCGAGTCCCAACAGACATCCCCATGAATCAGAAGAACTATATCAGAGATGAGTCAACTCAAAGGGGCTCCTAACGTCCCTGTCCCGTTAAGGGGGAATCTCTTCAACGTAACCCGAGAGCGTTCTGCGCTAACAGGCAAGAGTAATCATGAGCAACGTTCGTTGTAAAGTTAAGTTAGCATGTTATTTTTATTTTTAGGATATTTTTCCCCTTGTAAACCACACTGATAGGGTAATAGGCCATCATAGTTAGAGTATTGCAAGTCAGAGTATTTAATATATATTTTTCCACAACAGCATGCTATTCAGTAGCGCCGATTATCACATATACTGAATGCCAAGCAGAGCTATACTACAAGCAGAGTTATACCATCAGCAGAGCTACACTACACGCAGAGCTTTACAATACAGAGTTAAACTACGCACAGAGTTATACAGCCCGAAGAGCTAATCCACAGAGCACAGGAATTCTACGAGTTCGGGACAGGAAAGTCCCACATAAATCTGAAGGACAACTATGCAGCGTTCACCCCGGCCTTTTTTCGTCTCACGCACTCCGAAGTAAAGTTGGGTGTCACGAAGTACAATTTTGGTACTTCGCCACCATGTATATATATATATATAAAAAGTCCTATGTATTAATTATAAGTTTATACTCTAACTTGTTGTTAGTATTTGTTAGTATAGAAACTAGTTCCCTTAGAGCATCTCTAAATCAAACCATCGCCAATACACACACACACACATACATCGGGCCACCAGAGACATAAAGCAAGCAATGCAATGGGACTTACCCAAAAAGTCGCCAGTTGTTACTGCTTAGTTTCTATTGCCTCTTACATACATATATAAATTAACAAAATTATTTCGTCCAGCCATGGTCCGTAAGGTATATGGACTAGCGGCGACTTCTATAGTGTACTCTTCCAGATATTTAGGATGATTACGTTGGAAGTCTTTACTTCGACTCCTTTAAGATTAATGGCCTTGTGGCTCAGTAATATATTGAATTAATATCTGATTACCCAATGCTGACCATGCCGACTGAGTGCTGAGCAAATTCCGCTGGGTCGGCAAATGTTTAAGAATATGTTTATAGAATGAAAATGTCTTGGCAACAATTTAAATAAATCGTTGCAAGTCACTAACATTCGTTAACTAGGTAATGCTGACCCTGCAATTGTGCGCAAGGGTCAGGCTACCAACGCTGACCATGCCGACTGAGTGCTGAGCATATTCCGCTGGATCGGCAAATGTTAAGGAATATGTTTCTAGAATGAAAATGTCTTGGCAACAATTTAAATAAATTGTTCGTTAACTTATACGCATGTCACGCCATATATATATGTATGTTTCTATTATTCTATGCATACATATATACGCATGTCACGCCATATATATAAATTAATTTATTTTGGTTGCCACAAAACCGACTACTAGTAGTTCGCGGCAAGTTACCTTTCATCTGAAATAAGTAACTGATTATTTTATTAATGCTAGCGTTGGCTTAGCAATGAAATACATTGATTAACGGCAAAGCCGGAGTTAGTACTTTATTAGCCGTGCAGACAGTTTGATTGGTGATACAAAACTAAACTCTAACAAAAATGAATATGAATCTTAAGCTAAGTACAATTGAAACATAAAACTAGTGGTCAGCGAAATATTGCCACGCGGAATTCTCATGGCATGCAGACGCTTAGTCGACAAAGTGCATCGACCAATCGTAGCTTCCAACTTGTTTGCGCAACACAACAAATGCCTGACTCAACAATAATGCCTCTGCGCGTCCATCACATCCGCTGCGAGGGCTGCACGTTAACTATGCTGTTAACTACTCCCCCCTTAAATTCGGCGCCGTCCTCGGTGACGCAATACTCCTTTTCCAACGCCTGTAATTTTAGGAAGCCTTCCTTCGAGTCCATCATTGTTGAATCACACCGACGCTACAGAAGACCAGACCAATGACTATACCAATCATGAGCCAAACATTAGTTGTTCCCCCTGAAGTTACGTCATCCCTCAGCCGCCTGTTGATATCAAGGCTGTGCTCATTCATTCTTTTGAGCAACGGTAGGCTAAGCACTTGGTCATGCCCGGTAATCTTCAGGAGCGGACACACTCTGTTAATGTTTGAACTTGTCCGGCGCATTCAGCTACCACATCATCACGCAATTGTATGATGGTGTTGTTATGAGCTACTGGGAATAACATGACTTTTCTGCAAACATTTTTTACGTTAGGATATTCAACAATTATATGTACTAAATTATCTTATTGAAATATTTTGATTTTAGACACATTCATTAAACTTATTATAGGAATTTCGGTGAGATGTTCGGTAAAGATAGATTTGAGATAATGACCTCAAATCAAAAATGGTTGGATTTATAATATGGGATTTTGCGAGCGTGATCGTTAACATAAGATTCTGGATTTCCGATACTATCATTCTGTTGCGTGCAAGTAGGGTTTCGTATAAGTGGTGCGTGTCAACAAATTCGCCCTTCTTTTCATTAATTAATTTGTTGACTGTATCAGTTAGTTGGTTTATTTGTTTTTGAGCTTCAGTGATTACTAACACCTGCTTATTGCTCGCGTCTATGAGTTGGGCCTCGGTAATTTTTATTCTTTCTAGGTCCGCTGCGTCACGAGTTCCCGCCACTATCTGAAATGCAGATCCTATGAAATCTAAACTCCTGGTTATTCTATGGTGTATGGTAAGGCTCGCTAAATTGTTCCTTATGTGTTCTATATCTACCTCTAAAAGTTTTCGCATATGCGACTTCGGGAAAAGTTCTGTTAATTTTACTGTATTATCTAGTATTTCTGCAAAATTTGATAAATGTTTTATATAACTACGTTGCTCCCATACTAACACTTCGCCATCCAAAATTGGTATGTACTTTGCGTGGGTGAAATCGGTCACTCGCGCGTGCGTCAAGGTGACGAATATGAACAATATCCCGATGAACCTGTATAAAATAAGGTTATTATATTATTAACTGATGACACTTTTTTAATTTTTAAACTTAGCACTATCGCAAATTGTCCTTACAACACATCTAAGGGCTTTGCTCTGTTACCGAATGTATTGTTTTATTGTATTTGACAGTTGCTCGCATAATTTCTTGGCATGTGCCGCTTATTTTTTTGTCAATTTTGCGGCACCTAGCGATCTCTGCTAAAGTGCTATGGAAGCATTCCACTTGCCCATTAGAGGAAATTTGAAGCGGCGGTGCATTCACCATGTCTATACTGAATTGGCTCTTGAGGAGCGAAGTAATCGTTTCTAATTTAAATGACGGCTCATTGTCGCAGTAAATGACTTTAGTATTTTTGAAAATGTTTACAATTTGTAAGATAGGATTTATGAGGTCAGTTATTGCCCTCGAAGCTATCGGCTGGACCATAGCAAACTTAGAAAATTTATCTATGCACGTCAGAAATAATTTTTGGTCTGTGGAGAATATGTCTATATGTAATATTTCTCCACTATATGATGGAATTGGTGTTTCTCCAATCTCCTGTTTTTTGGGATGCCGGTTGTACTTAGCGGTAATGCATACCTTGCAATTTAATACTACTTCGTTGGCCAACTTGGTCATCTTTGGAAGTAGTAATCCCTAAGTACTTGTTTTACATTTTCCTGTGCTGCTGTATGCACCCGATTGTTTTCTGTGAGGTTTATTTCGATTTGTTCATCTCTATTGGTGACGTCTGCAACTATCTTCTTGCAATGCCAGAATCTAGTTGCCGGAAATAGCAACACGAGATCGTGTTGGAAGATCGCTAAGGTTTGTAGTTCACAATGGAACGCGTTTGCGACATCAGGGTTGACGGCAAGTTTTAACGTTTCAAGTAGGTTGTTTTTGTCCGTGAATTTGACTAGGTGGCGGGTTCTCCTGCCGAATAAAATGATTCTGCGATGTGAAGAGTATCGCGCTTCTTCGACAACAATTTGGTTTCTATAACAATTTAAGGGGTTGTCCGACGTGTTTATAGTATACGTCAGGGACTCCTCACTATGGACGGTAGCTCCGTCTGAACTTGTATCTTTTTGGAGAGCGTTAAGCTCTTGCCGTGATAGGGCGTCCGCGACAAAGTTTTCTTTTCCGGGCTTATAATGCAGGTTAGCATTGTGCTTTTCAATGTACTGCTGTACAATGTACAATCTTGATTTTTGCGTTCGTGTTTCTTTCGGAAACTGCAAATGTTAACGGCTGATGGTCGGTGTAAATATGCAGTTCCCTGGTTCCATATAGATAATTTTGTTATTTTCCCAAGGCCCACACAATGGCCAGCAACTCTCTTTCGTTTGTGGCGTAGTGTGACTCGCATACCTTCAATGTTCGCGAGATTCTTGGGAAAGTACTGCGCCAATGCCGTTTTCGGCCAGGTAAATTTGGTGATATCCAGACTTCAGATCCAGCGTGGTGAAGTACCTCGCTTTGCCTAAGCTGGCCAGGATCATCTGGATGTTCGGCATCGAGTAACGGTCTGCGACTGTTTTCTCATTCAGTTTCCTGAAGTCAATAACTAGCCTCTTATTCCTGTTACAATCACTGTCCAGTCCTTTTTGTCGACTACCCATGCTGGGCTATTATATGCCGACCTGGATGGCCTTATAATGCCATCCTTAAGCAGTTGCGAAATTTCTTTGTTCACGAAGTCTGCCACACTCGCTGGGTATGGATGCAGTTGTGAAAAAACTGCTTGTTTATCCTCAGTTCGGATCGTGGCTACAACGGAAGTATTGAATGGTAGTGCCTCGTTAGAGGTCGAAAATGTTTTTATTCTTTTCCGTAGCATTTTCTGAATTCTGTTTGTACCGACTCTGGGACTACAATGTCGTTAATATTTGTAAAATTAACGTCAGTGCATTTGAAGTGACTTAACGTCTCAACGGAGTTGCCATATTTTATGGTACTCGTTGTTAAATTTATATTTACCCCTGCCTGCGTAAGCAGGTTGAAGCCTATTATGGCATCGAATGTGCCAAGGGTTTCTAATATGAAGAATGTGGCAACTTTGCCAAAAATCACGACTGAACATTTTTCCTTTATCTCACTGGACGCATGTATAGAGTTCACAGTGAATGGGGGGGGGGGAATCGACAGGCATTATGTTTTTTAATCCCTTTACGGGTTTAATATAATTCTTTGCCGCCCCAGTATCCATTAAAATTTTTATTGTTCTGTCATCCAATTGCCGTTTGATGTACGGCAATCGGGAGTGCTCCCTAAAAAATTGAGCATATCATTGTCGTCGGTTAAGCTTTCTTCGTCATTTAGTCCGGCCTGTGTAGTTTCGGCCATGTCTTTCTACTCATTTTCCTCTTTGGCGCAATTTTTTTAATTAATATTGTTTACTTTCTGGCGCCTATAATCAGACCTACGCTCTGATGTGTTTTGTCTCTTCAGACCCTCGTTTTTTGGGGATTGATCCTTCCGGCAGTTCGTTTGCTGTCTAAATCTCGATGTCGAGGGGTGGACATCCATGGGCTGTACTTGAGATTTGAAGTGCGAATTGCTGTCGTTCGCTGTCTGCCTTGCTTCCGGCCTATTATTCTGGCTTCGATTCCCAGTGAAGTGGGGGTTCCTATCGTAAGTTTTTCCCTGTCTGGTTTGGGTACGATTTGTTTTGTTATTCTCATTGGTACTTCCTCTCTCTTCCACTACCTTGGCATAAGATGCCGCAAATGCACTCCTCTCAAGGCTGTTTTCGGCTTCTCTGTCCGTTGCTAATGCGGATGGTAAATCCCTCGGTTTTGCCGGGAGGACTAATGCTTTGAGGGCCCTCCTAAGGCCTGCCATAAAGGCGTGTAGTGCATCATCCCTTATTTCCGCGCACAGAATCGCCGCGGCCGGTTCGTTATGTGTCATGACGATTTTATTTGTTACCAACATTAGCTTTTTCTCTACTTCGTCATAGTAATTCATTAGACTCAAATCTACTTGCCTAACTAATTCTAATTGTTGCCTCAGCACACGCAGAGACGTTTTATCTGCATACGTGCAGTCCAGTCTTGCGATGATCGCATCGAAATTCAAGACTGTGTTATGGGATGTGAGGATAGCCCTCGCTGGCCCAATAGTTTTATTTTTCAGGATCGCCACTGCTTCATAATGCGACTCGCTACCCGCATATCTCCTAAATATTTCGTATGCGTCGAAGGCCGCTTGCCTCCAAATTTGAACCGATTTGACTATATCTAATTTTACCTCGCATCTAATGCTCGGGTCTATTGTTACCTTTTGGTACACTTATACCTGCGGTGCCTCTATTCTAAGAGCATTAATTTGGCTCTTAACATTTTGAAGCTCGGCCTGAAATTCCTGTCTTAATCGCCTTTGCTGCTCGGTGAGCGCGTTTTGAATTGTTGCTCTTAAGTTCTCTGCCTCCATTTCTGTAGAGTTGTTTACTACTGGTGCGAAACCTCTATCTAGATCGTCCTCGCTGTCTTCTTCTACTGTTATCTTTCTATAGGCCCAAATCATGAGCAATTAATTAACAAAATATTTTTTGTGAACCCTGCTCGCATTAGCGTTTGTCCGAATCAAATGTTTCACAACCGTTTAATTAGATTTTTACTTTGTTTATTTAAAAATTTTCTTTTTTTTTTTTTTTTTTTTACAAATAAATTTTCTTTTTAATTAATTAATTATTGAAAATGGAAATTTGTTTTCCCTTTTTTTTAAAAAAAAACCAAAATGGATATATAAAATGAAATGTGGAATTTTTCTTTGACAATCTTATCTTATCCGAACATTCACTTACATGTTTCCTTAATAATTCTTATGTTGGGGTAGGTTACGTTTAAGAACTACTCTGTTGGTGACTCTGCTATCTGCACTCGTTGTGTTCTTGCTGGGGGTTGATGTGTTTACTGTTGGGGTTGTTGTTCCCGCTATCTCAGGGCTATCGTCTCTGCTGTTTTATGGTTGACTTCTTTACTGGTGACGGTTGTTGTTTCTGCTGACTCAGGTTTGCTGTCTACGCTATTTTTCGGTTGATGTATTCACTCTTCAAATAGCGACACGAGATCGTGTTGGAAGATCGCTAAGGTGTGTAGTTCACAATGGAACGCGTTTGCGACATCAGGGTTGACGGCAAGTTTTAACGTTTCAAGTAGGTTGTTTTTGTCCGTGAATTGGACTAGGTGGCGGGTTCTCCTGCCGAATAAAATGATTCTGCGATGTGAAGAGTATCGCGCTTCTTCGACAACAATTTGGTTTCTATAACAATTTAAGGGGTTGTCCGACGTGTTTATAGTATACGTCAGGGACTCCTCACTATGGACGGTAGCTCCGTCTGAACTTGTATCTTTTTGGAGAGCGTTAAGCTCTTGCCGTGATAGGGCGTCCGCGACAAAGTTTTCTTTTCCGGGCTTATAATGCAGGTTAGCATTGTGCTTTTCAATGTACTGCTGTACAATGTACAATCTTGATTTTTGCGTTCGTGTTTCTTTCGGAAACTGCAAATGTTAACGGCTGATGGTCGGTGTAAATATGCAGTTCCCTGGTTCCATACAGATAATTTTGAAATTTTCCCAAGGCCCACACAATGGCCAGCAACTCTCTTTCGTTTGTGGCGTAGTGTGACTCGCATACCTTCAATGTTCGCGAGATTCTTGGGAAAGTACTGCGCCAATGCCGCTGGCAGAGGCGTCGGTTGTAAGGTCAAAAGGTTTTTTAAAATCAGGGTAAATGAGCATGACATCCTCAGATGCTAGTATGTTCCTCAATCGGTTAAACGCGTCTTTTTGTAGATTATCGAATTCTATAATCACCTTTCTTGACATGTGCTTACTTACAGTGCCATTTTGGCCTTTCAGCACATTTGTCAAAGGTCTCGCTATAGAAGCGAAATCTTTAATGAATACCCTGTAATAACTGGCTAATCCCAGGTAAGACCTTAGGGCATATAGGTTTTTGGGTTACGGGTAATCCAGAATTGCTTTCACTTTTTCAGGATCTGTCGTTGCGCCGTTTCTGGTGACAATGAATCCCAGATACTCAACGATTTCTTTGAAGAACTTCTTCTTCTCCTTGGCTACTCTCATGTTCGCTTCACCAAGTCGCTTGAGTACTATATCAATGTGCTTGATATGATCGGTGGCATTTTCAGAAAATATTATTACGTCATCTACATAGACGTAACATATCTTTCCTATCTGCTCCCGAAGGACATCATCAATTGCTCTTTGGAAAATGCTTCCCGCATTTTTCAATCCGAAGGGCAATCGGCAAAACTCGTATTTGCCGCCATTTACCGAGAAGGACGTCTTCTCGCGGTCGTTTTCGGCCAGGTAAATTTGGTGATATCCAGACTTCAGATCCAGCGTGGTGAAGTACCTCGCTTTGCCTAAGCTGGCCAGGATCATCTGGATGTTCGGCATCGAGTAACGGTCTGCGACTGTTTTCTCATTCAGTTTCCTGAAGTCAATAACTAGCCTCTTATTCCTGTTACAATCACTGTCCAGTCCTTTTTTGTCGACTACCCATGCTGGGCTATTATATGCCGACCTGGATGGCCTTATAATGCCATCCTTAAGCAGTTGCGAAATTTCTTTGTTCACGAAGTCTGCCACACTCGCTGGGTATGGATGCAGTTGTGAAAAAACTGCTTGTTTATCCTCAGTTCGGATCGTGGCTACAACGGAAGTATTGAATGGTAGTGCCTCGTTAGAGGTCGAAAATGTTTTTATTCTTTTCCGTAGCATTTTCTGAATTCTGTTTGTACCGACTCTGGGACTACAATGTCGTTAATATTTGTAAAATTAACGTCAGTGCATTTGAAGTGACTTAACGTCTCAACGGAGTTGCCATATTTTATGGTACTCGTTGTTAAATTTATATTTACCCCTGCCTGCGTAAGCAGGTCGAAGCCTATTATGGCATCGAATGTGCCAAGGGTTTCTAATATGAAGAATGTGGCAACTTTGCCAAAAATCACGACTGAACATTTTTGCTTTATCTCACTGGACCCATGTATAGAGTTCACAGTGAATGGGGGGGGAATCGACAGGCATTATGTTTTTTAATCCCTTTACGGGTTTAATATAATTCTTTGCCGCCCCAGTATCTATTAAAATTTTTATTGTTCTGTCATCCAATTGCCGTTTGATGTACGGCAATGGGGAGTGCTCCCTAAAAAATTGAGCATATCATTGTCGTCGGTTAAGCTTTCTTCGTCATCTAGCTCGGCCTGTGTAGCTTCGGCCATGTCTTTGTACTCATTTTCCTCTTTGGCGCAATTAATATTGTTTACTTTCTGGCGCCTATAATCAGACCTACGCTCTGATGTGTTTTGTCTCTTCAGACCCTCGTTTTGTGGATCTCGATGTCGAGGGGTCGACATCCTTGGGCTGTACTTGAGATTTGAAGTGCGAATTGCTGTCGTTCGCTGTCTGCCTTGCTTCCGGCCTATTATTCTGGGTTCGATTCCCAGTGAAGTGGGGGTTCCTATCGTAAGTTTTTCCCTGTCTGGTTTGGGTACGATTTGTTTTGTTATTCTCATTGGTACTTCCTCTCTCTTCCACTACCTTGGCATAAGATGCCGCAAATGCACTCCTCTCAAGGCTGTTTTCGGCTTCTCTGTCCGTTGCTAATGCGGATGGTAAATCCCTCGGTTTTGCCGGGAGGACTAATGCTTTGAGGGCCCTCCTAAGGCCTGCCATAAAGGCGTGTAGGGCATCATCCCTTATTTCCGCGCACAGAATCGACGCGGCCGGTTCGTTATGTGTCATGACGATTTTATTTGTTACCAACATTAGCTTTTTCTCTACTTCGTCATAGTAATTCATTAGACTCAAATCTACTTGCCTAACTAATTCTAATTGTTGCCTCAGCACACGCAGAGACGTTTTATCTGCATACGTGCAGTCCAGTCTTGCGATGATCGCATCGAAATTCAAGACTGTGTTATGGGATGTGAGGATAGCCCTTGCTGGCCCCATAGTTTTATTTTTCAGGATCGCCACTGCTTCATAATGCGACTCGCTACCCGCATATCTCCTAAATATTTCATATGCGTCGAAGGCCGCTTGCCTCCACGACACATATTCTTCATGGTCCCCATTAAAATTTGAACCGATTTGACTGTGTCTAATTTTACCTCGCATCTAATGCTCGGGTCTATTGTTACCTTTTGGTACACTTATACCTGCGGTACCTCTATTCTAAGAGGATTCATTTGGCTCTTAACATTTTGAAGCTCGGCCTGAAATTCCTGTCTTAATAGCCTTTCCTGCTCGGTGAGCGCGTTTTGAATTGTTGCTCTTAAGTTCTCTGCCTCCATTTCTATAGAGTTGTTTACTACTGGTGCGAAACCTCTATCTAGATCGTCCTCGCTGTCTTCTTCTACTTTTATCTTTCTATAGGCCCAAATCATGAGCAATTAATTAACAAAATATTTTTTGTGAACCCTGCTTGCATTAGCGTTTGTCCGAATCAAATGTTTCACAACCGTTTAATTAGATTTTTACTTTGTTCATTTAAAAATTTTCTTTTTTTTTTTTTTTTTTACAAATAAATTTTCTTTTTAATTAATTAATTATTGAAAATGAAAATTTGTTTTCCCTTTTTTTAAAAAAAAAAAATCAAAATGATATATAAAATGAAATGTGGAATTTTTTTTGACAATCTTATCTTATCCGAACATTCACTTACATGTTTCCTTAATAATTCTTATGTTGGGGTAGGTTACGTTTAAGAACTACTCTGTTGGTGACTCTGCTATCTGCACTCGTTGTGTTCTTGCTGGGGGTTGATGTGTTTACTGTTGGGGTTGTTGTTCCCGCTATCT
Source organism: Drosophila neocordata (assembly GCA_018903615.1). Lineage (NCBI taxonomy): Eukaryota > Metazoa > Arthropoda > Insecta > Diptera > Drosophilidae > Drosophila > Drosophila neocordata. The sequence goes on from JAEIGI010000168.1 coordinate 30,626, forward strand.
CAGGGCTGTCGTCTCTGCTGTTTTACGGTTGACTTCTTTACTGGTGACGGTTGTTGTTTCTGCTGACTCATGTTCGCTGTCTACGCTATTTTTCGTTTGATGTATTCGCTCTTGACGGTTTTTGTTTTTGCTGACCAGTTTTCACTATTCTTCGGTTGAAGTCTTTGCTATTCAAGCTTTTTATTTATTTTTTCTTCTCTCCTTGTAGATTTCTGTTTTTTGCAGTTTAATTTCACTTTTTGCGCTTTTTATTTTTTTTATATGGGTTGATTCTTTTCACTTTGGATGTTTCTCTTGAGAAAGCTTCAATTTTCACTAGTTTTGGTTGAACATGAAAAAATCTTTAGTAATTTTCCTTGAATTTGGTTTCACAAATTCCACAAATAATTTTCTCATCAATTTTCTTTGGTTTTTTCTTTAATTTTCGCAATTTTCTTGTTGAATTTTTTTTTTTTTTTAATTTCACTAATTCTTTTGAACTTTTTCAATTTTCACAATTTTGTGTTGAATTTAAAAAATTTCACCAATTTTTTAAATCTTTTCAATTTTTACAATTCTTTGTTGTTATATATTTTTCTTAAATAATTCTTCACCAATTACTTTGCTTGGAAACTCTTGGGAATTTTCCCTTTTTTCTTTTCTTATTTTTTTTTTTTATATATAAAAAGGATCAGAACTGGTCCCAATTAATTTATTTTGGTTGCCACAAAACCGACTACTAGTAGTTCGCGGCAAGTTACCTTTCATCTGAAATAAGTAACTGATTATTTTATTAATGCTAGCGTTGGCTTAGCAATGAAATACATTGATTAACGGCAAAGCCGGAGTTAGTACTTTATTAGTCGTGAAGACGGTAACAAAAATGAATATGAATCTTAAGCTAAGTCTAATTGAAACATAAAACTAGTGGTCAGCGAAATATTGCCACGCGGAATTCTCATGGCATGCAGACGCTTAGTCGACAAAGTGCATCGACCAATCGCGCGTGCATCACATCCGCTGCGAGGGCTGCTCGTTAACTATGCTGTTAACTTATATGTATGTAGCAATAGTAATTGCAACGGGACTTGCGAACGAAGGCGACAAAGTTATAGCGCAGTTTCTTTTGTTTAGAAACTTCGATCGCGTCATCACCAAAATGCGGTGGCAACTTTTAATTGGTTGCTGCCGGCGTCGGCGACAAATTCCAAGGCCATGGGCTGTGGAAAATTAAATCTGCAGATTAGTTGAGTTTGGATCTTTGAACCGGAGAGTTGAACCAAGATCATGGCCTAGTGACAGTGAGCAAAAAGAAAAAGTGCGTGAACACAATGAAAGGAGTGAAAAGCAAAAGTGCACCCCAAAGACCAGGATACCAGAGAAAAACTCAATCAGAAGTTACAAGGAAGACATAAGACCGGACCAAGAAGTCACCAAGACAGATTAAACAAGGGTGTGTGTGTAAAGCGGGTGAGTCGAACCAGTTGTTAGTTATTAGCGATTCTCTCCCTTTCCCTTTTCCCTCCTGTGTTTGGCATAGTTAACTTGAGAAACAACTACAGCAAGAAACTTCACATGGTATGGATATGTTTCCTTTTCCTAGTTATCAAGTCCGGGTTTCTTACATAAATTTTCCTGTAAAGGAAAGGCCCCTAGGGAGTCTGAGAGTTGTACCCCGGCCTGGAAAAACTTCCTTACAAGATAAAGGAGGAACACTAGCGAAGCTACGTTGAAGACCACAGAGACTATGCATGGGGATATGTCTACAAAATATACCGGGGACGAAAGCGAGCCACAGATTTAAGATGCCTTCGGTCAGATGGCAGGCTGGTCGCAACATGGCACGAGTCTCCTCCTCCGTAACTTCTTTCCAGTTGCGGAAGGGAGTGATGGCATTGTCATTCTAGCTGAAACTGCACCGTCTCCCAAAGCCTTCGAGGTCGAAGCATGTGTCGCCCGTTTGAAAAGGCGTGCTGTTCCTGAGCATATTGCGTCTTTGCTTTCCCGCTGTGTGACAGAGGGATATTTCCCCATGAGTGGAAATGCCCCCGAGTAGTGGCACTGCTGAAGGACCCCGACAAAGATGGGAGTGATCCACCTTCGTATCGGGGTATCTGCTTGCTGCCAAGTATTTAGCAAGTTGCTGGAGGGAATCATGGTGAATCGAATGAAGGAGGTGCTTCCGGATGAAAATGGATGGCCATTCGGCTTTCGACCTGGACATGTGCTGACAACATTTAGTGAAGTGCTGTAAGGCATCGCTTAATCGATGTGGGATGCCAGGAAGCCAGCTTGTGGTGAAGAGCCAGGATGACAAGCAGATTCAGAGAAGTCGTTGTGGAGGTAAATCGATGATGTCCGCAGGAACACCATGATGGATGTATCGCTCCAACATGAACTGCTCCATGTGAACTGCAGGACACATGAACGCATATCGCAGTCCATGCTGTTATAGTACTTTAATTTATTTTAGAGTGCTGCTTGGACTCAATCTGGTTGAGGGTTGTAAGACTATGCTCAATAAGTTGTTTTAATATTTTATGAAATGTTATTATTATTATTGGTTATTTTATTGGTGACTAGAGACCCTGCAGACTTTGTACTGCCACATCGATAAATTTTAAATTTGATATTCACAGACACACACTGTTAAAATACAGTCTGTTAATTAATTTAAAGCTTTCTCATAAACTATATTTTTAGTTTTGTTTTGTGGTGCGTAAATAAACAAAGAAGACGGTTTTCTGACGCGCGAACACGCAACTTATAATTGTCCATGCGCAAAACAGGGAAACTCCAAGTTGATTCCACAAACTTCTAACGACTGTCCTCGCGATTTATTTATGGTCATCGCAAAGGCCATATTGTAAGCGTTTAAAATCGAATGGTAAGTCCGTTGGAATCATCGGTATCCGCGGGATCAAGACATCCTCTCCTTTGTATTTTCCTTTTATTCATCAGTCTTTTCACAGCCAGTCTTGTTCCATTGCATAGTCGAGGTTGATTAATGTTACGCAGCATAATGACAACTGATCATACTTTTAACTGCAAATTGTGTAGTGGTAATCCAAGAAATTGCAGTGAATTTAAGAACTCAGTGGGATAGTTGATTACGTCATCCTGGTTCATTACAGTGTCGACTGATTTGAAAAGACTGGAAGAAAATTCTGAATGGTCACATTAAAGTCCTCGACATCTTTATTTTTCGCTGCTAATATTGCTCGTTCACCCAGCCAATTATGGTTATTGAACTTTTTCGTTCACCCAGCCAATTATGGTTATTGAACTTTTGCGCTATATCTGGGAAAACTCGCTGAATAAGCTCCACTCTTGAGTCTGTGATGTGACAGAAATCTGTAGGTAATGTGATGAATCCGGTCGAGGTGTCCACTGCAACTTTATTATTTCCAATGTCTAACAATTGCTTCGCAAACACATTTGCAGTTCCATCTTGTTTCAAAAATACTCGCATGTTAGTTGTTAAGTGGAGTGTCTTTACCTACTGCCACAAATTTGATGATTTTATTCATGCATTTAGTTCATCATCAACAGTTGATCGAGGAATAACTGGAAGAGTCTAACGAAAATCACCTGACAACAGAATCATGGCCCCACCGAAAATAATTTGGTTGTCACGAAGATCTTTCAACGTTCTTTCCAGTGCCTCCAGTGACCTCTTATGGGCCATTGTGCATTCATCCCAAACAATTAATTTGCATACCTGTAGGATCTTGGCCATTGTGCTATTTTTGGCAATGTTGCCAATTGATGTTTCGGTGATTTGCATGTTTAGTGGTAATTTCAAGGCAGAATGTGCAGCCCGGACGCCTTCTAGCACACTTGCAGCTATTCCAGATGAAGCCAACGCTAGAGCAACATCATTTTGCGATCTGATCCCCGCCAAAAGCAATGAAAGTTAAAGAGGAGCGTGGTTGAAACAGAGGGGCGAATTCAAAGGAGGACGGCCACACTGAGGATCAGACGACAAGGGGAAAAAGCTCCATAGGAGGAGTTAGTTCGCTCTTTGATTTTCATCCGACTATTCGTATACCCGTACACCCGTACACTTTTCAAACACTTAAAAACTCTCTTAAATCTTTTGTAACGCCAAGTGGCCAACCTAACTAGTGTATCTTAACATCATAATAAATCTTGTGTTAATAAAACGAAGTTCACGCGTCGTGGTAATTATTATTGGAATATATTGAAAGGTGGTCAGCCTACAGAAGCCCTTCGCCCCCCTACAAACATTGGTCCTTCGAGCCGGATATTCTTCCTCTCGACCCCAGCATCGCATCGGTGGAGAATCTGCTAAGTAGACAAACTTATAATTCCAATATATTAATTAGCACACACATACACATACTTACCTGCAGTGAAAAGTTTCCCGCTTTTTTCCATAGCGACTTTTCACTCTAATTTGTATGTACATTCCATGTAATTGTGTCCTGTGCCCTCACCTATCCTGGTGTGATCGCTTATCCTAGCCATCTACGCCATAATATTGCATCATTTCCTACAAAATTTGCATAAAATTTACAATCAAATCCACATATATTCGCATACATATATACATCTACATACATATCCACATACAATTTACATATTTCTACACATCTACATCTACACATATATCAATATACAATCCACATATATTCACATACATATATACATCTACATCTACACATATATCAATATACAATCCACATATATCCACATACATATATACACATCTATATCCATTTATATATTGTATACATACCGGCAATCGCGAGTTCAAGTGCAAGTGCAAGTGCAAGCTGAAAATAAAAGTGCAATTAATTTCTGTGTATCAATAAAATCAAATCAAACTCACCGATCATAATTGTTTGCCGGCTCCAAAGCATTGTTCCGCCACTAAAAACCAACAACAAAAAGAACCGCATAAAAGCTCCGCTTGTAAGCTTTTTTCAAATTACATACATTTACATACATATGTTCATATGTAAATGTACCGGCTTTGGCAAACATTTCTTTTGTGCATAGAAATTTGATTTCGCGGTAAAATTGATTTATTATTTTCACGCACTAATTGCACAAAATTTCTGCACTTGCAACTTGTTTCTTTTTTGTGTCCAATCCGATAAAAAACGCGCAAAATTAATTTAAAATTACCAAGTGCAACAATTGTCCAAAAAGGTCGCACAGCTGTTCGAGTTGTGCACAGTGGTACAACCCCTCACAAAAAAAGAAGAAAATAATTCCGAGTGAAGTTTTAATGAGAATTAATAAAATAAAAAGGAGAAATAAAAAGGAAAATTTATTTAATCAAAAAAAAAGGGAAATTATTTTTCCACATTTCAAAAAAAATTTATTTAATTAATTAATCAGAAAATATTTTTTCCACATATCCAAGGGAAAAAAATATTTTTTCCACATTTCAAAAAAACTTATTTAATTAATTAAAATCAGAAAATATTTTTTCCAATATCCAAAAAAAAAAATTTTTCCACATTTAAAATTTATTAATTAATCAAAATTTTTTTCCAATCCAAATCCAAAAAAAATATTTTTCCACATTTCGAAAAAAAAAGGAAAAAAATTTACTTAATCCAAGAAAAATATTTTTCGACATTCCAAAATTTTACTTTTTCGAAAATTTTCATAATAACTCCGAGGGCCGATCGAGTAGTTTCGGCATTTGTGTGTGCGTGAAAAAAATTATTAATTTAAAAAAAAAGGCGTTCGTCGGTTCCGGAACTAGTTCCAATTTCCAACCTGAGCTACAATTCTGGTTCTTTAATTTTCAAATAAAATTCCACGCAATTCTAAGCACAGGCATTCGGTTCTGACCAGGTCCTTCCAATATTTATTGGTCTACAGCAGAGCAACAATTTTTATAACAAGCTGTGACAAAAAATATTGCCTGAGATTGCCAACCCAACGCTAATAATCATTGTTCACGCCTCACAATAATCACATTCCATTAATTCTCATTATTTTCTTCTCATTCCGATATATCACAAGATCATTTAAATTTAATAAAGATATCCTTATTTATTTATTTATTGATTTTATCCGTTTTTGATATATCTTGTCGGCAATTAATCCGCCCCATACAGTCCACTCGGGTCAGATTCCTTGACCACACACATATTCTTCCACTCCGATTATGCCCATCGATCCTGCTAAAAGCAGCAACAAATCCGATCATCTCGCATTGCCTCGCCGTTCCGTATCGCCATCCACACCGCCGGCCAAAGTAAAAGTACCGCGCGTTACAGATACGGTAAAACGTAGCCAATCCAGTTCCGCTACCACACTATCATCGCCATCCTCCCCAGGCTCTACTGCACAGCGGTTTTCCACACGTACTCCCTCGCCCACGCTGTCCGACTCCAGCTCGCTTTCGATTCCGCGCGTCACTGTTTCAGCTCCCGCGTCGAGAACTTTAACCAGGTCCGAGTCTCAACGACTACTCGACGCAGCCACCATGTCGGTTAATCATTTTATCGCCGCTTGCGACAGTCTGACCGTTTTCGAGGTCAACACCATGGGCTCCATCGAGGGGGACGTTCCGCTATTTTCGTTGCGAATGCATTTGGATCAAACCAAGGTCCTCTGGAGCAGAATCGAGTCCGAGTACATGGCATGTACCAGAGCCCTTACGGCTGATGGGAGCGATGAGAGCCGCGCCGATCTAATGACCGTTAAGTCAAAATATGAATATGCATACATGGTGTATGTTCGGTGCGGCACAAGTTTGGGAGAACGTATTGAACAAGTTCAGTCGTCTGAAGCAACTTCCGTGCCCCAAAACGTCCAGGTCTCCCGTGAACACCCCGCACAGCCAGGCTACCGACTGCCTCCGTGTGAGGTTGACGCGTTCACCGGAGATTACAATCAATGGCCTACGTTCCGCGATCTCTTTACGGCCATGTACATCAACAACCCGAGATTGGCACCAGTGGAAAAACTGTACCATCTCGTTTCGAAAACGCGCGGCGAGGCAAAGGCGATCGTGTCTAGTTCACCCCTCACTAATGAGGGCTTCCAAGCGGCTTGGGAAAACTTGCAGGCCCGTTTTGAAAACAAAAGGCAGCTCGTGGCCAATCAGACCAAGATTCTCTTCAACCTCCCTACGGTTGTCCATGAGACTTGTGGGGCCTTGAAGGAGCTGCAAAATACCATCCAAGGATGCTTGACCACACTCACACGCTCAGGAGTCAGCATCGACAATTGGGATGTCCTCCTGGTGGCACTTTGCACGTCTAAGTTGCCTAACGCCACTATCGCATTATGGGAACAGTCCATCCCAAACAAAACAGCTCTTTCTTCGTGGGCTGACCTAAACGGATTCCTGATCGACCGTTATCGCGTTCTGGAGACTCTGGAAGATCGTCGTTCCGCTCCAGTCTCTCAGGCCCTTCCCTCAGCAGCGCGCAGACCGCAACAAGCTAGATTTCAGGCGCTGAACACTCAAATCCGTGTCAATCAGGTCTCCTGCAAGCTGTGCGGCAGAGAGAACCATCCGATTCGCCTTTGTCCAGAGTTTACCTCCATGTCCGTCCAAGCTCGTTCGGCTGCAATTAAACAACAGAAGCTGTGCCTGAATTGTTTCGCACGCGGCCATCAACTGCGGGAATGCCCCAGTGCCCATAGCTGTCACATATGCAAGGAGCGGCATCACACTTTGCTGCATCGCGCCCAAGTTCCGGCGGTAACGACATCCAATGCGCAGCAACCGACAACATCCGTCAACGCAGATTCGGTTGAGCCCCCCTCGAACGTCCACAATTTCTTCGTGTCCACCCCAAGTAAAGGCATCCTAGGCACCGCCATGGTAACGATTCGACACCGGGGCGCTGATTTCCTTGCGCGCGCGTTAATTGATACCGGGTCTGAAGGAACATTTCTATCCGAGAGGATGTTCAACCTGGTGAGACCTTCGTTCCGTCTCATTAATGCCCAGATAAGTGGCATTTCCAATTGTGTGGCCGCTAGGGCCCAGAAACTATGTCGATTACAGCTCGTCTCTTCCAAAGACCCCTCTCGACACGTGGAAACCACAGCGTATGTCCTGCCAAACCTGGCCGGAGCGCTACCCGCCTGTCCGTTACCCAAGGAGATGAGCAGTGACTTCAAAGAACTTCCTCTGGCAGATCCGCTGTTCCATAGAAGCTCCCACATTGATATGGTGATCGGCGTGGATCTTTTACCCCATATTTTGGGAGAGCGGATTAAAAAGGACATCTGCGGTTCCCTTTTCGGCCTGGAAACTATCTTCGGCTGGGTTCTCTGCGGGCCCATGGCATCCGGTCCGCCCAGCCATATTTCTGCCACTCAGACATCCGTCGCACCCACTAATTCCAACTTGCATCTTCCAGCAAGACAGAGAAATGACGGCACACATGAATTCTTCCGCCCTCTTAAGGATCCAAGAAGCAACAACCACCCCAGATCCATCACCAAAGGCTCCTTCCAGGCTCCGGCAGCATCTTGGCGCTCCAGAACGCTGCCGCTCCCCATCCCTATCAGTCCACCCGGGCTATTGCAATTTGTTGCAAGGGGGCGGTATGTTCACGCCAGAAAAGGGTGAACAGCGGAAGAGGAGCGTGGTTGAAACAGAGGGGCGAATTCAAAGGAGGACGGCCACACTGAGGATCAGACGACAAGGGGAAAAAGCTCCATAGGAGGAGTTAGTTCGCTTTTGATTTTCATCCCGACTAGTCGAATACCCGTACACCCGTACACTTTTCAAACCCTTAAAACTCTCACTTAAATCTATTTGTAACGCCAAGTGGCCAACATAACTAGTGTATCTTCATCCTAATAAATCGTGTGTTAATCAAACGAAGGTCACGCGTCGTGTTAATTTCATTTCCTAATTGTCTGCCATACAGAAGCTCTTCGCCCCCCTACAAATAGCCTCTTTTCTATATTTGTAAATTTATATTTGTAATGAAAAAATAAAAAAAAGTCGTTGTTATTATTCTTCACATATTAAAGATAACTAAATGGTTTCAATATATTAAAAAAAATTTTTTTTTTTTTTTGTATATACCACCTCAACTCATATGGGAGTACCCCCTGAATTTAAGCATATTAATTAGGGGAGGAAAAGAATCTAACAATTTTTTTAGTAGCGGCGAGCTAAAAGAAAATAGTGCAGCACAAAGTCACTTTGTCTTTATGGAACCACGGACATGATTAGTTTTATAAACTTTCTTATGATTCTGGTAATTTATATGTAATTGAAAAAATCAGTTTGCAAAGGTATCCGAACTTCGGCGTGGCCGAATTGTGTTGTCTTTGCATTTTGCAAAGAATTACTTTACAGCGTTAAATTCGCCGAATTTTCTTTTTCATGCTTTTTTATACTCTTGTCTATGAAAGTTTGAATGTTTTGTGGCTTTTATATGTAAAGTATACTTATATCTATGATAAACAAAAACTAGAAGGATGGGCTAACTTTGGCCACGCCGAAATTCGGATACCTTTGCAAACTGTTCTTTTCAATTACATATAAATTACCACAGTTATAAGAAAGTATATAAAACTAATCATGCCCGTGGCTCCAACTTACGAGTAAAAAAAATTTTTTTTTTGTTCTGATTGTTCCTTTAGGTGCTATATCATATAGTCGGCCGATTCTGTTAAAACTCAACAGACACATTTTTATGTATTTCAAACTTACATATACCAAATTTCGAGTGAATCTTTATTAAAATAACTAAGATTTTCATCTAAAACAAATTATTTGGCCGATCGTTCCTATGGGAGCTATATGATATAGTGCCCCGATTCTGACAAAACTTTACAGATGTGTTAGAAAATATATAAAACTCATAAATACCAAATTTAGTGATGATCGCTTTTAAAACAACCAAGTTATTGCTCGAAATCCATATTCATGACCGATTGTTCCTATGGGAGCTATATGATATAGTCAACCAATTTTGATAAAACTTCGTGGATATGTTAAGAAGTATATAGAACTCACAAATACTTGCTTAATATTTCGTTGGAACACAACAAAGTTATTGGGTTAAAGCTTATTCACGACCGATCGTTCCTATGGAAGCTATATGATATAGTCATCCGATCGGAATGATTCCGAGATATACAATGCCTGCAGCAAAAAGAAACCTAGGTGCCAAAGCCTACGGACTGGGTCATGCTTCATGGAAACTTTTAATTTCACAAACGCCCAAACCATTTCCATAATTAGAGGAATGGGTAAAATACAGTTCTCTACCATAACCATCGCCCATATCTTTGACTTGAAACAAATAGAAAATGCCATTAACTTACTATCAGACCATACAGAAAACGAATTAAAAAATAATAACCTCTTTATCCTACTCTACACCATGAACTAACACAAACATTCACCACCTTTCACGCAATAACCTCCACATTAAGACGCAGACATACTAGATCCATCAACTGGTTAGGGTCAGCCTGGAAGTATGTGGCAGGAAATCCTGACCACAACGACCTAATAATGTTAACACAGAATATCGACGACTTAGTGACTAATAACAACCAACAAATAATAATAAACAGAAGCTTAGAATCAACAAACTTACAAAACTTTCCAACGACCTTACACACGCGGTTAAAAAGGAGAGCTTCCAAAATCAAAAAAAACTTATCAAAGAAGAAATTAACAACATAAGACATGCCATTCAATGGGCAAGGGTAGATGTAATCAACTCAGTGCTATTAAGCGAGGATAAGTTGACAATCATAGATGACATATTCAAAGACCAAGAGATGACCCCCCTGTCCATTGAGGAAATGCTTGAATTCTCCCATGTTTCGATTCTACATAACAATTCAGTTCTTGTCCACATAGTAAAAATACCTACACTAGAGAAAGTAAACTACCAACACGTAATAAGTAAACCGGTAATAAGAAACAATAAAATTGTACACCTAAACAGTAATAATTTCTTTATTAATGAAAATCAAATTTATGAGATACCTAAAGATTGTAAAACTTTCAATAATATAACCGTATGTCATAAAATCAAAATTGTTAATCTAAGTAATACTGATTGCATACCAAATTTAGTAAAGGGTACTAGGGCATATTGCGAAATAGAAGAAATCGATAACGGACTCATAATACTTAACAATTTCGGTGGTAACTTGACCTGTAACGGAACCACAGAAAACATTAAAGGAACTTACCTCATCCATTTTTACAACGAATCCATCAGCATTAACGCGCAGCAGTTCGACAATATTGAATCGACTATCCTGAAGCCGGGAGTACCGACTATACAGAATAAAAGTGCTGTCCCTACAATCTCTAGAAGCGCTTCATATCCACAATACAGGGCAACTGCGGAATCTTTTCAACCAAACACAAATAGAATCACGCTGGTCACCCTTTTCCTATTAGCTGTTATTATCAGTATCATACTTCACCTGCTAAGAAAAAGAAAAAAACAAACCTTACACTACAAATAAGCCTTATCCCAACTCAACTTACCTTTGACAACACCACGCAGACCACAACAATTTCCAATCAACGACGTCCCCTACTTTTAAAAAAAAAGGAAAAAAAGAAAAACTAAAAAAACCAAAACTGCTTGAGGACAAGCAAAAATTAAGAGGGAAAGAGTTAACGACGAGAATTATTACACAATCCCACAGCGGTCAAGAACTGCAAATACAACACAAATAAACACACCGAATCAAACACAAGAATTTATAGTTTAACACAATTTTCACAATAATCGCAAGATCGAGACAGACGTAAGATTATTTTAAGACTGAATTTAAGACTGCAATTACAATTGCAATTATTAGCCTGAAGAAGTGTCGGTTTGGTGGCAGCGCGACGTCAGCAGAGCTATGTAGGTGGTCGTCGCGGCTTAGTTTTATTTGTTTTGTTTTTAATTCGATTATTGGAAAACATCCCTTGCTAGTTAAGCACTTCACATTGGGTCAAGCGCTTTACATTGGGTCAGCACTTCCCATTGAGTCAGCACTTCACATTGTGTCAGCAGTTTACTTTAGCTCAGCGGTTCCGATTATCTTGCAATGTTTATTTGTCGGACTGTTTAATTGTCGGACTTGTTTCACATAATTATTGATTTAAATTTCTTTTGTATTACATAGTTGTAGATATTAACTCTTCCCCCTCAGATTCCAACTTGTCCTCAAGTGGCTAGAAGTACGGGGTATCGTTAGAGCGTGGTATTGGTTGTGGAAGATGCTGTAATGTGAAAGCATCAAGTTGTGATGGTATGATGTTGTGAAATAGTGTTATGTTATTGGGTTTCTCCGATCTAATTTTTTCATTGGCGGTGATGTTCATCTGCAAGATGACGTTCCTTTTTCTCAGGAGGAGGATTGCACTCAGGATAATTGTTACGCAGAACAATATAATGGTTGTTATTCTGTTAATCGGCGTGTCTTCTTTTATATTTTGAAGCTGCCTTGTTTTGTTAATATGTAGGGCTTCGAGTGATTGTAACAGTACCTTACGGCCTTACGGAGTTCTACTTCCGTGGGGGTCATCTGTATTATTATGGGTGTTCCGGGTATCATAAAAGGGTGTTTAATGTTGCTGAACAAAGTATTATTGAAGTAAATGGTGTCGTTCAAAAAATGGATTAAATATGTGCCAACCAGTTTGGTCCTAGTGTTGTTCCTGCTTACGGTACCGTTAAATTCATTGAGTAAGATTATGCCCTCACCGACCACTTCTATCTTTAGAATATAATTTAAATTACTAAATTTACATAATGCATTCTTACCGTTAAGTAGATTAGGAATACAATCAATACTGATTGTATTGAATACTACTTATATTGAAAATATTATTTATTAAAATATTATTCTTGTTTTCTATTGTTTTACAGGTTTTTGTTACTTCATAAAATTCAGAATTCTGTTGAAATATTTCCTTACTTTCTAGATGAACAATACGTTCGTTTCTTATGACAGGTTTTAATATTATATCTTGATAATTGGTTTCAGGATGGTATGGTATTTTTACAAGGTAGATTAATGTGGTTTTATTATGTAATATTGATACTTCCGAAAATTGTAACATTTCATCAACCGAAAGTAGGGGCATTTTATTTCTATTGAATATTTCTTTTATTTCACTTAACTCGACATCATTTAAAATAATTGAACAGATATGTTTAATTTGTCCCATTGAATTGTGTATCTTATATTAATAATTTATTCTTTTATTAGTCTGATTTGATTTTGTAAACTTACTGGTAAACCGTGGGGGTCATCTGTATTATGGGTGTTCCGGGTATCATAAAAGGGTGTTTCATGCTGAACAAACTATTATTGACGTAAATGGAGTCGTTCTAAAAGTGGATTATATATGTGCCAACCAGATTGGTTCTAGTCTTGTTCCAGCTCACGGTACCGTTTAATTAATTGAGTATGATTATGACCTCACCGACCATTTCTAGCTTTGGAATATGATTTGAATTACTAAATTTACATAATACATTCTTACCGTTAATTAGATTAGGAATACAATCAGAATTACTTATATTAAAAATAATATTTATGTTGCGTATTTTTGTTTTCTATTGTTTTACAGGTTTTTGTTACTTCATAAAATTCAGAATTGTGTTGAAATATTTCCTTAATTTCTAGATGAACAATACGAAGTACCACACCTTTTACAAGGTAGATTAATATGGTTTTATTAAGTAATAGTGATACTTCCGAAAATTGTAACATTTCATTAACCAAAGGTAGGGGCATTTTATTTCTATTGAATATTTCTTTTGTTTCATTTAACTCTGCACTATTTAATATGATTGAATTGACCATGTTTAATTTGGCACATTGAATTGCGTATCTAATATTGATAACTTCTTCTTTTAGTAGTCTGATTTGATTTTGTAAACTAACTGCTAAACCGGTACTTAGAAAACTGTCTTTCCTCATTTCATTTGTTAAATCGGTGGATATTTTAGTTAATTGATTAAGTCTAAATTGGTGTTGTTTGTTTACTATTACTTATTGATTTTCGTTTTTATTAAATTATTAAAATTCTGTTTTATCATAACTAAATCACTATGATCGGGACTTCCTGCAGTGACTTAGTGTTAAAGGAGAAAGTTATGGCGTTAATCTGACTTTGTGTTTGTGCTATTTCATGTGTTATAAAAACTATTGGTTTAGAAGTCATTAATGTAGTTGTTTAAATGATCCAGAGAGTTCTGTATTTGGTCCAAGTTAACGAGATATATGATTTTGGTGACTGATGTTTGTAATTTTCCAGTTCCTTTGTAAATGGATATGATTAGAGCGTCAGTATAGTTTGTTATTTTGATGAATCTGTTTGATAATGTGGGTAACGTGAGTAGGAGTAAGATCATACTGTAAGTAATTAAAAATTCTTAATATTGATTTTGTGAACGATTCTATTTTTTTCAGTTAAAATTGTTGAATTCTTTTCCTTTTTGACAATTTCCGTTTTGAATCTTAAAGTTAGCGTTTTGATGTTAATCTTGTATTACATTTTACAAAAGTCTCTTGACCTACCTCATACTGTTTAATTTTTTTTCGCTCTTTATTGTGTGTTTCTAAATCCGTTGCTTGTTTCTGCTTTATTTTGTCGACAAGGTTTAGTCGGCTTTCTTCATACTGTTCAGGAGATGTAGTTATGTTTCGTCCGAGGAATACGTCCAAAGGTCTTTTGTTACTTACAGAATGTATTGATTAGTTGTATTCATAGTTTTTCAAAAGCTTGGTGTTCTTGTTTGGTTTTAATGCATCACATTATTTCAGAGAGTGAAGAGTGGAATCTCTCAACTTGTCTATTGACAGCACTCTTGTAAGGCGGGGCCTTGAATTTGTATATTCAGTTGATCTCGTAACATAAATGTTATAGACTTAGAATTTAGATATTTTTCATTATCTTAGTAAATGAAGCAAGCAAGTCGTCCCTGCCGACTTTGAGTATACCCTGTAACAAGTAGAGTAACTGTATTAAATCAAACTCCCTAAAATTTGCCATCAGTTCAAACTAAAATTCTCCTCACAAGCGGCAACAACGAACGCATGCTATCTCGCTCACACTTACTACGCAACGTCGCACTGGGCATTTCAGTACAAATTGTACAAAGATATATCTGCGATATTTCTTGTCCGATTTTACCGAAATTTAGTCAGCTGATACCTTTTGGCCATATTATTAGGTGTGCCAAATAAGAATACGCTACCTTCAATTTTACTCTAGTTATTCGATTTTTCTGAATTGCGGGGGCGGAAGTGGGCGTGGCAAAAATTTGAAACAAACTTGATCTGCATAGACACTACACAAATGCTGACACCAAATTTGGTTGCTCTAGCTCTTGTAGTCTCTGAGATCCACGTGTTCATACGGACGGACGGACAGACGGACAGACGGACGGACAGACGGACAGACGGACATGTCTCAATCGACTCGGCTGTTGATGCTGATCAAGAATATATACACTTTATGGGGTCGGAGATGCTTCCTTCTGCCTGTTACATACATTTTAGCGACTTTAATATACCCTTTTACCCTATGGGTACAGGGTATAAAAAGCTATTGCTTTTGATTTTATTATTTACCCTTGCGCAATTTTTGAAAATTTGTCTATTACGGTCAGTACCAGCATTCGTTCTGTTGAGTAAATATCGATGAGTATTATATAACCAGGATATTGTGGAATCGGTGTTTGTCTGAGTTTCGGATTTGGGTGATGTCTATCATATTTCTGTTCCTTGCATACTTTGCATTGTTGAACAAGATTTAAGATTTTGGTACCCATTTTGGAAAAGAAGAATTTTTCGAGTTATTGGATTTCATTTTCTTGTGCGTTTCGGTGAGCCCTATTGTGAATCCTAAGAATTTCTTCTTCTTGCTCTATTTCGTTAGTAAGGTCTACAACCTCCATTGATATGAACCTGGATTTAATGTTTTTAATATGCTTATGATAAAAGTTTTGAATTTTACTTATAATATCTTCTGTCGTGGTGAGACCATTTATGACGGATGGGTTAAGGTATTTTTTTAAACAATTTATAGAGATCATCATCAGTGTAATCTGGTATTATGATGACGTAACTATGGAAGGTGGGGAATGGGAGACTGAACTAATAGTCGGGTTCTTGACCTCTGCGGATATTTGATTTTTATACTAGGAATGATACTATGATACTGATACTAGGAATCTAATGTTCGGATGAGCTTCCTGAGCTGTGTTGAGTTGTTACCGAATTGATGGGGGTGATCCAGGATAATACATTAGCAATTCTGTTACCCGTTCTGGTTTTTAGAGGAGTTCGCAATCATATTCTTCCAAATAGGATTTCCATCTTTTTACTCTGGCATTTCAACTACTAAGCGAGTAAATTAGAGGCTGATGGCTTGTAAAATTTTTTTACTTTTGCTTTACCGTAAAGGTAATTTTTTTTAATTTGAATGTCTGACCGATTAAATAGGCACGCTAATTTATGGTGGGTGATCAAGACTCTACCACCGACAGTGGCTGCCTTAAATGGTGATTAGTTTTGCATTGGATTTTTTACAAGTCAGGCTGAATATAGTTTTTATTGGATCCTCTATCGATTACGATTTTAAAATTCGTCCTCCTGTTACCCGTTCTGGTTTGTAGAGGAGTTCGCAATCATATTCTTCCAAATAAGATTTCCATCTTTTTACTCTGGCATTTCAACTACTAAGCGAGTAAATTAGAGGCTGATGGCTTGTAAAAATTTTTACTTTTGCTTTACCTTAATGGTAACTTTTTTTATTTTGAATGTCTGACCGATTAAATAGGCAGGCTAATTTATGGTGGGTGATCAAGACTCTACCACCGACAGTGGCTGCCTTAAATGGTGATTAGTTTTGCATTGGATTTTTTACAAGTCAGGCTGAATATAGTTTTTATTGGATCCTCTATCGATTACGATTTTAAAATTCGTCCTCCTGTTACCCGTTCTGGTTTGTAGAGGAGTTCGCAATCATATTCTTCCAAATAAGATTTCCATCTTTTTACTCTGGCATTTCAACTACTAAGCGAGTAAATTAGAGGCTGATGGCTTGTAAAAATTTTTACTTTTGCTTTACCTTAATGGTAACTTTTTTTATTTTGAATGTCTGACCGATTAAATAGGCAGGCTAATTTATGGTGGGTGATCAAGACACTACCACCGACAGTGGCTGCCTTTAATGGTGATTGGTTTTGAATTAGATTGTTACAAGTCAGGCTGAATATAGTTTCTATTGGATCCTGTATCGATTACGATTTTAAAAATTCGTCCTCCTACTTTACACTCGAAGTAGGGTAAAGAGGAGTTCTTTATTCTAAAAAATGTAAATCGGTGGAATTTGTTTGTTGTTCGTCGTATAATTGGTCATTTCCAGTTGGTTGGGTGTAGTCGTCTAGGGTCTGCTCTATGTTATGTTTCTGTTCATATTCTGTAGATGATTGTTTGTATTGATATTCGTCGGTTATTGTGGCGTGAGTCTCGTCCTTGTTTTTTTCATTTTTCATTATTGGTTTGACTGAATGTTAAATGTTTGTTGTCTTTTGTCCGTCTGATTGAATGGGCTCATTAGTCTTTTCCCTAACTCAAATTGTGGCCCATTCATATAGTTAACCTGTCTCCTCATGATACTTCTATCTACGTCCATTTTGATGCTGAGGGTATACGTTATGATGGGGTAACGGTAGGTGTTTCGAGCTGGTAACAGTGGGCTCTGTCGTCATCCTGTTAATTTTCTTTGGTCGGTTCTGAAACTAGCAGGAAGGTTTCTAGCATTTGCATGTTCTGCCCTGAAGTTCTGGTTTTCTAGTACAAATGTAATGCAAATCTACTGGTTCTTTCATTCCTAATAATCGAGACATGTCTTCTCTTAAACCTCGCACAAAGGTGTCTAAGCCCTTATCCCGATAAGCTTTCTTCATGACCGTTTCTGCTTTAGGACCTAACACCATGCAATTAACCTTGTTTAAAATCAGAGAAAGATGTTTGTAAACGACCTGAAAGTATTCCTCAACTGACTGATTGCTACCCTGTATTATGGTAGTTATTCCGTATTCTAAATTACCCAAATCCCTTTTATCAGCTAAATACAATGTCAAGCAGCTTAAAATTGCTTCCCAATTGAGAGGAGCATTATAAAATTCCAATGCCGTGTTGGCATTGCCGGTTGTCTTAGATCGGATGGTATGTAAAATCCCCAAAATATTCTGGGCTACCTACAAGATTTCCATAAATATCTATGATCCTATCAATCCCTTTCTTCCAAGCACTAAACTCTATCGGGTCTCCTGAAAACTCTCTAACTCCTTTTTACTATTTTAGGTACTCTGTCCTAATCTATAAGGTTGTCTCTCCTGTCAGAGTTTGTGATATGGTTTACTGCGTTCGAAAAATCTGTAGTAGAATGGGGAGCTGCTGTAGTAGAATGGAAAGCTGCTCTCGTAAAGCCTCACTAACTTGGTGGGCTATCTGCTCATAAATCTGTTTATTTATGTTTCCCTGTTCTACTTCAATATTATCTTGATCTAAATTTAATACGGGGGTCTTATCAGGTTGTTTAAATTTGGCGTTCGCTTTGAATGCAAATAAAAGGGAAAAAAAAAGTTTGCAATTATATTTGTGAATGGTTGATGATGCTACTCTTAATAAGGGATTATCAAAAATATTTGTCATAGATTGTTAAAAAATTTTAGTGTAAATTATATCTTAAAAATATTAGTGTAAATTGTTTCAGAAAAATTACTGTGTAAATTTTAAATTTTCAAATTTTTGTAACCAGAGGCTGGTTTTTTTTTTTCGGTATATTTTTTATATCAAATTGTACTGTTTTGTTAATATACTTTTAACTTTTTCTTTTAAACTTTTCCATTAACCTTTCATTGAAATTTTCCAATTAACTTTTCCTTTAAATTTTTCTTGTAATTATACCTTTGCAAAAAAGGTATATTAATATTGATCAGAAGTTTGCGACGCATAGAAGGAAGCATCTCCGACTATATATATATTCTTGATCAGCACGATGAGCTGAGTTCATTTAGCCCTGTCCGTCTGTGCGTATGTCCGTCTGCCTGTTGTCCGTCTGTCCGTCTGTCTGTCTGTCCGTCTGTCTGGATCAACGCAATCTCCTCCGAGACCTTTGAAGCTACAGAGCTGAAATTTTGCACCTTCTTATTGCTGCAGGCATTTTATATCTCGGAATCATTCCGATAGGATGACTATATCATATAGCTCCCATAGGAATAATCGGTCATGAATATGGATTTCGAGCAATAACTTGGTTGTTTTAAAAGCGATTATCACTAAATTTGGTGCACATGAGTTTTATATACTTTCTAACATATCTGGAAACTTTTATCAGAATCGGGGCACTATATCATATAGCTCCCATAGGAACGATCGGCCAAATAACTGGTTTTAGATGAAAATCTTGGGTCTTTTAAGAGCGATTCACTCAAAATTTGGTATAAGTAAGTTTGGTATATATAAAAATGTGTCTGTTGAGTTTTAACAGCGATTCTGTTAAAACTACGCAGATCAAGTTTGTTTCAAATTTTTGCCACGCCCACTTCCGCCCCCGAAATTTGGGAAATACATATAACTAGAGTTATAATCAAGCTAGCGTATTTTTATTTGGCACACCCAATAATATGGCCTAAAGGTATCAGCTGACCAAATTTCGTTCGAAATCGGACAAGAAATATCAAAGTTATACCTACGTAAAATTTGCACTGAAATGCCATGTGCGACATTGCAAGGTAAGTGTGAGCGAGATAGCATGCGTTTTTTGCTGCCGCTGGTAAGGGAAATTTTAGTTTGAACTGATGGCAAATTTTAAGGAGTTTGATTTAATATAGTTCCTCTACTTGGTACAGGGTATACTCAAAGTCGGCAGGGACGACTTGCTTGCTTCATTTTTTGTTGTGTTTCTCTGTGTTGTCCATGTGAGTAAAAAAATATAAATTGCACAGTGGTACAGATGGGATTTCAGTGTCCGGGTAATACCCTAACTGAAATCTTACTAAATGAGCATGTGATTACTTAATGTCATTTAATATTTATTTTGGTGTCCGGCCAATACTCTAACCAAAATGATATTAAATAGGCATGCTCGTAGTAAATGTTGAATTAAAGTGGTTTTCGTGGTGCAGTTGGCATTATGTCAACCAGCAACCATTTCAGTGTCCGGGTAATACTCTAATTAAAATGGTGCTGGTCGTACATGTGCCGACTGGTAATTAATATTATTCGACGTTCGGGTAATACTCTAGTCGAAGCAATATTAGATACTCGCGAACATAGAACCACTGTAATGTAGATCAATGTGTAAATGGTACAGTGGTCAAGATGCCATTTGGTTGGGATTTCAGTGTCCGGGTAATACCCTAACTGAAATCTTACCAAATGGACTACTCAGTAGTGCTTAATATAATTCGGTGTCCGGGTAATACTCTAACCGAAGGAATATTAGGTAACTACGAATTCTTAATGTCATAAATTGTAATGTCGTTTTGTGTATTGTCCCTTTCTATTGTACAGTGTCCACCGAAAAAATGTTTCTTAATTGTTTAGCTTTCGTATTTGTAGTAGTTATCGTTCGCTATAGGGTATAGGAAGTTTGACATCTTTTCTAAGTACAAATTTAATAATTATTTCCTATATTTGCTTTTACTAATTTAATATGCAGAGCCCAGGGAATTCAACTAGGTCAAATAGGGTGTCACTCGGACGTTGGCCTATTTGAATCATCTAGTCGCGATACACTAGATAATTCCTACTATTTAAGTCAATTGGGGTGTCACCCGGACATTGGCTTAAATATATAGGAATTATCGCGAATCATAACAAGTAAAACAAAGTGGGGATCTTTGCTTTTCACTTCTTTCACTGTGTTCACGCACTTTTTCCTTTTGCTATCATCTTGTACCGATCGCGGTGCCAGCTCAACTCACTCAGTCCATGGTCTTAGATCAACTTCCCTCGTTCGATGGTCAAACTTCAACACATCTGCAGATTTAATTTTTCACAGCCCTTAGCCTTTGCTTTTTGTCGCCAAAGCCGGCAGCGACCAATCAAAAGTCGCCGAAAAACATGCGTAGCTTAGGCGTCTAGAAGTTTTTAAAACAAAATAAACTGCGCAATAACTCCTTCGCCTTCGTTCGCAAGTCCCATTGCAATTCCTATTACTACATACATATATATATATGGCGTGACATGCGTACGCATGTATAGAATAATAGAAACATATGTGTATTGGCGGCGGTCTGATTTAGAGATGCTCTAAGGGAAGTAGTTCCTATACTAACAAATACTAACAACAAGTCAGAGTATAAACTTATAATTAATACATAGGACTTTTTATATATATGTAGATATGTACATTGTGGCGAAGTACTCAAAATTGTACCTCGTCATACCCCCCTTTACTTCAAAGTGCGTGAGACGAGAAAAGCCGGGGTGCACGCTGCATAGTTGTGCTTCAGATTTATGGGGGACTTTGCTGTTCCGATCTCGTAGAATTCCTGTGCTCTGTGGATTAGTATAGTTATTCGGGTTGTATAACTCTGTGCGAAGTATAACTCTGTATTGTATAGCTCTGCGTGTAGTGAAGCACTGCTTGTGGTAAAACTCCGCTTGTTGTATAACTCTGCTTGGGGTATAACTCTGCTTGGGGTCTAACTCTGCTTGGGTTTAAACTCTGCTTGGGGAATAACTCTGCTTGGGGTATAACTCTGCTTGGGGTATAACTCTGCTTGGGGTATAACTCTGCTTGTGGTATACCTCTGCCCGTAGTATAACTCAGCTTGGCATTCAGTATATGTGATAATCGGCGCTACTAAATACTAGGGGTAACCATGCTGCTGTGGAAAAATATATATTATATTAAATACTCTGACTTGCAATACTTTAACTATGATGGCCTATTGCCCTATCAGTGTGGTTTACAAAGGGGGAAAAATATCTGAAAATTAAAAATAACATGCTAACTTAACTTTACAACGAACGTTGCTCATGATTACTCTTGCCTGTTAGCGCAGAACGCCCTCGGGTTACGTTGATGTATTTTTTTTTTTTTTTTAATTCATTTATTATTACACAATGACTGACTATTGATAGAATATACTGCCTATAGTTGGCCAAGTTATTATACATTAACATTAATAATTAAATAAGTATAAATATGGTTATCTATATAAATCAGTATAACTATAAGTATAATAGTAATATATCTAGGTATCTAAGTACTATATCTACAAAGTTAGGCGTAGTAAGTAGTGACAGCGGTCCCTTGTGGAACTTCCCATAGGAAATTGCGCCACAAGGACGCTTGCTGCGTTTACTTTAACCTAATTTCTCTTATCTACGCAACTCCTGCGTTAACCAGGGCGAAAATCCGCATATCGCGTCCCACGTCGCAGCGTCATTTACCATCGCCTTCTCTCACTCTGGAAGCGGCTACAGATGAAAAATGCGTTACAATTGGTGCAAATCGTGTTTGTCCCGTGGCCATACCTCGCCAGGTAACTTTTAAAGCACCCGCGGCCGCTGAGTATTTGCATCAGAAGAAGGTCACCTGACCTTGTCTCCGTGTAACCCACTGTTTTATGTTGGGAATCAGGTGGTACGTCCACCTGCCTTTGCTTGAGACGTCCCATCTGGCTTGCCAGGTGCTCAGACTGTGCTCTTTCGCAGTTGCTTTAGCCTGGCGCTTCGGAATGCCGTTACTTACGGCATTTGCTATGGCCTTAACTTCGTCCACCATTAAGTCGATTGGTATAGATCCGGCAATGACAACAGCCGCGTCAACTGAGACGGTGCGAAAGGCACACCATATTCTCAAAGCACTTAGCCTGTAGGTGGCCTTGATTCCTAGGGCATAGCTTCCAACGTGTATTGCTGGCGCCCAGATCTGAGCACCGTACATGACGATGCCTTGCTTTGGGTGTAGGCCAGATGCTCTCGAAAGCATAACCTCGGGTCAATCCATATAGCGGATGGCACGTTTGGAGGTGATCGTAGTTCCAGCAACATTCACTTTAGCAGTTTCAACAGCCTTCCTACTGCTGATGAGCACTGCCTTCGTCTTGTGCGATGCCAAAGTCAGTCCGACTGCGCTAAGTCAGTTACCAATGGCTGAAATAGAGGCATCAGCGTTTTCCTCGGTGGAGCGTAGGTCCTTGGCAACGACGACAACTGCGACATCGTCTGCGTATTTTACGAGTTCGCACCTACTCGGTAGAGGTACACGGAATACATTATCGTACATCAGGTTCCACAGCAAGGGACCCAGTACTGAGCCATGTGGGACACCTGCCGAAATATCGTGTAAAATATGTCCATTGGCTGTGCTGCATATCAGTTTCCGGCCTTCGAAATAGCTTCAGATGATTGCGTGAAGGTATTCTGGAACTCCTCTACTCCGCAGGGCGTCCAGAGTGCAACCCCAGTCGGCCAGTTTGAAGGCGTTTTTAAAGTCTAAGGTTATCACCAGATAGTAGTTCTTAGCGCCGCCTTTCTATCGGGATCCTTCAATTGCTTTGGAGGCTATGCTCACAACTCTTTGTATTGCGTTCAGTGTGGACCTCGAGCTTCTAAAGCCGAATTGGTTGTGGCTAAGTCCGCCGTTCTCATCGATCGCTGTCTGCAGTCTCATACAGATTAGCCTCTCGAGAATCTTTCCCATGGAGTCGATTAGGCATATGGGACGGTACGCAGTGGATCCGTCCGTAGATTTCCCTTGTTTTGGGATCAGGACCAATGTTTGCAGCTTCCAGTGGGGTGGTTATGTTCCTTCCAATAGGCATTGAATAAAGGTGTTAAAACAGGCTTCTGTGCGGAGAGCCATGGCGAGATTGAGTGCTCGATTCGGCACAGCGTCTGGCCCGGTGTATGTGTATGTGTGTGTGTGTATTGGCGGTGGTCTAAGTATAAACTAATAATTAATGGTTAGAACTAGGCCTTCGAACGTAACTTTCGTTATTGATTAATGAAAATATTTTTGGCAAATGCTTTTACTTAATTTAGTCTTACGACGGTCCAACAGTTTCACTTCTCGCGTCGTAATACTAACTGCTTCTACTAAACATTAACTCTTGACCTGAAAACCAATGAAGCAGAAAATAGGTCTTATTTCATTATCCCATCCACAGAATATTCAGGCATTTCAAGTCTGCTTTAAGCACACTAATTTGTTCAAAGTAATTGTACCGGCCCACAATAACTATGCATAATAATGCAGGTTTTTAAATAGGAGGAATATATAAAAAAATACAAGTACTTATTTATATATAAGAACTCCACACAAGTTAAACTAAGGAAGCTTTAACCGCAACAACTTTAATATACGCTATTGGAGCTGGAATTACCGCGGCTGCTGGCACCAGACTTGCCCTCCAATTGGTCCTTGTTACAGGGCCTCGAATGTGAGTCCTGTATTGTTATTTTTCGTCACTACCTCCCCGAGCTGGAAGTGGGTAATTTAGGCGCCTGCTACCTTCCTTAGATATGGTAGTCGTTTCTCAGGCTCCCGCTCCGGAATCGAACCCTGATTCCCAGTTATTCGTTGTAAATATGGTAGTCCTAGATACTACCATTAAAAGTTGATACGGCAGACATTTGAAAGATCTGTCGTCGCTTTAAGACCATACGATCTGCATGTTATCTACAGTTCAACCAATATAACGATCGAATGATGGCTTGGTTTTAGCCTGATAAAAGCACACGTCCCAAAAGGGCCGTCTTTTTATTGAATATATTAGCTCTAGAATTACCACAGTTATCCAAATAACTGTTAACGATCTAAGGAACCATAACAGATATAATGAGACATGCATGGCTTAATCTTTGAGCCAAGCATATAACTACTGGTAGGATGAAACAGAATTATGTTATGGTTTAATATACTGGTTGCTATATATATGTTTATATATATATATATATATATATATATTATATATACAGTTTGTCAAGTAATTGTTTGCAAAACGAAAAAACTCACACATATTCATTTGTAACCTTATATTTAATCAACTTACATTAGCTTTTTAAAAAAAATTTTTTTTGTTTATCATAGATTTAAGTATACTTTACATATAAAAGACCCAAAACATTCAAACTTTCATACACAAGGAGTATAAAAAAGCATGAAAAAGAAAATTCGGCAAATTTAACGCTGTAAAGTAATTCTTTCCAAAATGCAAAGACAACACAATTCGGCCACGCCGAAGTTCGGATACCTTTGCAAACTGACTTTTTCAATTACATATAAATTACCAGAATCATAAGAAAGTTTATAAAACTAATCATGTCTGTGGTTCCATAAAGACAAAGTGACTTTGTGCTGCACTATTTTCTTTTAGCTCGCCGTTACTAAGAAAGTTGTTAGATTCTTTTCCTCCCCTAATTAAAATTCAGGGGGTACTCCCATATAAGTTGAGGTTGTATACACACAAAAAAAAATATTTTTTTTAATATATTGAAACCATTTAGTTATCTTTAATATGTGAAGAATAATAATAACGACTTTTTATTGTTTCATTACAAATATAAATTTACAAATATAGAAAAGAGGCAATTAAATTCTTTTTATGCTTAGACATTCCTCAGTATCATTAATTTTAAAAATGACTTAAATATACATCTTATTTTCAGTTTCATTCATAATTAAGATTATGATAATCTAATGTCTAAATCAGCAATAAAATAACATATATTTTAACATTTCATTAAATATTAAAACAACTTATTGAGCATAGTCTTACAACCCTCAACCAGATGGAGTCCAAGCAGCACTCTAAAATAAATTAAAGTACTATAACAGAGGAAGCTTCCCCACAAGCATGCATTACAGCACTACACTAAATGTTATCAGCACATGTCCAGGTCGAAAGCCGAATGGCCATCCATTTTCATCCGGAAGCACCTTCTTCATTCGATTCACCATGATTCCCTCCAGCAACTTGCCAAATACTTGGCAGCAAGCAGATACCCCGATACGAAGGTGGATCACTCCCATCTTTGTCGGGGCCCTTCATGGGGAAATATCCCTCTGTCACACAGCGGGAAAGCAAAGAAGCACGTCTTTTCAAACGGGCGACACATGTTTCGACCTCGAAGGCTTTGCAGTTTCAGCTAGAATGACAATGTCATCACTCGCTTCCGCAACTGGAAAGAAGTTACGGAGGAGGAGACTCGTGCCATGTTGCGACCAGCCTGCCATCTGACCGAAGGCATCTCAAATCTGTGGCTCGCTTTCGTCCCCGGCATATTTTGTAGACATATCCCCATGCATCATCTCTGTGGTCTTCAACGTAGCTTCGCTAGTGTTCCTCCTTTATGTTGTAAGGAACTTTTTCCAGGCCGGGGTACAACTCTCAGACTAGGGCCTTTCCTTTACAGGAAAATTTATGTAAGAAACCCGGACTTGATGACTAGGAAAAGGAAACATATCCATACCATGTGAAGTGGCTTGCTGTAGTTGTTTCTCAAGTTAACTATGCCAAACACAGGAGGGAAAAGGGAAAGGGGGAGGATCGCAAATAACTAACAAATTATTCAGTGAAAGCGAAAGTGAGGCGGTTTGTTGCTGGGTGTGAAATAATGAGGGCCGTGTTTTGTAGTTTGATGTCAAACATTATATATTTTATTAATGGCAATCTTATCTGCCGTAAACGCTAGTTAAACCTAACCTGTTATTTTACTAAAATATGAACTAATAACTTTGCTAAGGGGCAGCCCTGGAGGCCAATGGTTCGACTCACCCGCTTTACACACACACCCTTGTTTAATCTGTCTTGGTGACTTCTTGGTCCGGTCTTATGTCTTCCTTGTAACTTCTGATTGAGTTTTTCTCTGGTATCCTGGTCTTTGGGGTGCACTTTTGCTTTTCACTCCTTTCATTGTGTTCACGCACTTTTTCTTTTTGCTCACTGTCACTAGGCCATGATCTTGGTTCAACTCTCCGGTTCAAAGATCCAAACTCAACTAATCTGCAGATTTAATTTTCTACAGCCCATGGCCTTGGAATTTGTCGCCGACTCCGGCAGCAACCAATCAAAAGTTGCCATCGCATTTTGGTGATGACGCGATCGAAGTTTCTAGAAGTTTCTAAACAAAAGGAACTGCGCAATAACTTTGTCGCCTTCGTTCGCAAGTCCCGTTGCAATTACTATTGCTACATACATATATATATGGCGTGACATGCGTATAAGTTAATAAGTTTAGGTAGTCCCGCGATGTCCACAATTAATTGGTTTGGGCGGCAACTCCTGATGCGTAGTGTAACTCGCTAGTCTTGAGAGTTCTTGCAATCATTGTGATAAGACAGCCCCAATGCCATTCATTGATGCATCCGTTGTCAGGTCAAATGACTGATGAAAATCTGGAAACATAAGAGTGACATCTTCTGATGCCAGAATGTTACGCAACCGTTCGAATGAGTTTCGTTGGGTTTCATTAAATTTTACCTCAATTTTCCTCGACATGTGTTTACTGACCTTGCCATTTTCTCCCTTGAGTATGCTTGTTAGGGGGGCTGCTATAGATGCAAAGTCTTTTATGCAAACCCTATAGTAGCTGGCTAATCCAAGGAAGGACCTGAGGCTGTAGAGGTTTTTTGGTTCAACATACTCTTGGATGGCCTTGACTTTTTCGGGATCAGTTTTTATTCCGTGTTTTGTCACAAAGAAACCTAGGAATTCAATACTTTCTTTGAAAAACTGCGTTTTTTCTTGTGAGACTCTCATATTAGCCTCACACAGACATTTTAGCACCATGTCAACATGTTTCACATGGTCGAACTCGTTTTCTGAGAAGACTATTACGTCGTCTACATATACGTAACATGTTTCCCTATTTGTTCCCTTAGGACGTCATCTATGGCCCTTTGAAAAATGCTTGACGCGTTTTTTAAGCCGAAAGGCAGACGGCAAAATTCGTACTTGCCGCCATTTACCGAGAACGACGGTTTTTCCCGTTCTTGTTCCGAAAGGAAAATCTGGTGGTAACCTGACTTTAAGTCCAAGGTTGTAAAAAATTTTGCCTTCCCCAGGCAGCGATCGGCAATAGTTCGCTCATTTAGCTTCCTAAAGTCGATTACAAGGCGCTTGTTCTTATCGCCGTTGATGTCGGTCCCTTTTTTGTCAACAACCCAAGCTGGGCTGTTGTATGGTCCAAGTTTGTAAAAAATTTTGCCTTCCCCAGGTTCGCTAGAATCATAGGGATGCTGGGCATTGAGTAACGATCGGCAATAGTTCGCTCATTTAGCTTCCTAAAGTCGATTACAAGGCGCTTGTTCTTATCGCCGTTGATGTCGGTCCTTTTTTGTCAACAACCCAAGCTGGGCTGTTGTATGGTGACCTTGATGGTCTAATTAAACCATTCTTGAGTAAACATTCAATTTCTTTGTTTACAAAGTCCGATACGCCCATTGACAGGGGGTACCATTTGGAGTAGACTGGCTCGTTGTCCACAGTTCTTACTGTGGCTACAACGGAGGTATTAAAGGGTAACGCCTCGTTAGAGGTGAAAATGCCTTTTTCCTCTTTAGTAACATGTCTTTGAACTCCATTTTTATTGAGTCTGGTACAACTATGTTATTTACGTTGGTAAAATTTACGTTAGAGCACTCATGGAACTCAATCTTTTCCTGTTTGCCTAAGTATCTTAGCTTGCTATCCCGAAGGTTCAACGTAACTCCCGCCTGCGTTAGCAGGTCGAAGCCTATAATTGTGTCGAACGAGGTGAGCGTGTCTAACAGGAAGAAAGGGGATGTTTGTCTAAAAATTTTTACTGAACATTTGTTTTTTATTGTACTGGAGCCGTGAATATAGCTCACAGTGAAGGGCTTTTCGGCTGGTGTCACAACTTTTAGCTCCTTTACGGGCCTAATGTAGTTTTTAGCCGCCCCGGTGTCTATTA
>JAEIGI010000253.1:0-29688 GCA_018903615.1 Drosophila neocordata
TTTTAATTTTTATTTTACATTGTATTTTTTGGGTTGTTGCTTTAACCAATGTATGCATATAACTAGGATAAGCAATACATTACGCAACGCGTGTACATTGTGGTACATATACACGCTGAAAAATAAAAACTTCAATTTCCGATGGTAAATTAAGGTATTTTCATTTCATATATATATGTATAGGAAGTACATATATATCTGTATATATAATATTAAATAACCGCCACATATTATTTAACTAATTATATTTTGTTATGTTGTATTTACTCATCGTTAATTTAATTTTTATTTTTCATATTAAAATTTGGTATATATTATTTAATAACGGTTGGAACGTACAATAATGATCCTTCCGCAGGTTCACCTACGGAAACCTTGTTACGACTTTTACTCTCTAAATAATCAAGTTCGGTCAACTTTTGCGAAACAACCGTAACACGCAAGGCGTCACAGTGATCACGTCCGGAGACCTCACTAAATAATTCAATCGGTAGTAGCGACGGGCGGTGTGTACAAAGGGCAGGGACGTAATCAATGCGAGTTAATGACTCACACTTACTGGGAATTCCAAGTTCATGTGAACAGTTTCAGTTCACAATCCCAAGCATGAAAGTGGTTCAGCGGTTTACCCGGACCTCTCGGTCTAGGAAATACACGTTGATCTAAGGGCATCACAGACCTGTTATTGCTCAATCTCATTATTGCTAGACGCAATTTGTCCATTTAAGAAGCTAGTGTCCTTATAATGGGACAAACCAACAGGTACGGCTCCACTTATATAAACACATTCAAACACAATAAACATTTTACTGCCACCATGAATGAAGGCAATATAAGCTTCAACACCATAATCCTGAAGATATCTATTTAATATATTTGAGTCTCGTTCGTTATCGGAATTAACCCGACCAAACCCCCCCAACTAATAAAGACCGCCCTGCCCCCCCCCCCTTAAATTAAGAGAAAGAAATTTCTCTCTTTTTTCTCTTTTTTTTTCCGGTTAGGTAAGTTTTCCCCTGTTTAGTTAAATTAAGCCCCGGGGCCCCCCCCTCTTCCCCTTCCCCTCCCCCCTTTCCTTTTCTTTTTTCTTTCCTCCCTTCCCCCCCCCCCCCCCAAAACCTTTTTTTTTCGGAAGCGACAGAGAGAAAACCAAAAAAAAACCCACCCCCAATTGCTAGCTGGCATCGTTTATGGTTAGAACTAGGGCGGTATCTGATCGCCTTCGAACCTCTAACTTTCGTTCTTGATTAATGAAAACATCTTTGGCAAATGCTTTCGCTTAAGTTAGTCTTACGACGGTCCAAGAATTTTCACCTCTGTTTATTTATGTTATTTGTTTAATATACTGGTTGCTATATATATATATTTATATATATATGTAACAATCAGACATTTATTTTTTAAGATACTTGACAATTTAATATATTTTTGAATAAAATAATAAATATATATAAAAAGAGAGTGTACTATTATTTTACGAATATGGCTATTATTTAATAGCATTCATTTTCGTTTTTTTGTTTATTGAATTTTATATAAATTTAAAAATTTCGTTCAAGAATATTTTTATTTTTTCACTTACATAATATATAATCACATTTTCATTAATTTTATTTATTCAAAATAAATTGAAATAAATATTTATATTTTGATAAAAAATTTATAATTTTTTCAGTTTTTCATTTATGTGATAATGTTTCTTATATATTAAGTAAAAGTCGAAAAATTTTTTTTTTTTTTTCATTTCTTGTTTATTGAAAACTCTTTTAACAGAATTAAATATTGCTTATATAATTTACTTGACTTAATTTTATAAACACAGAGATTTTGGTATTTAATATTGTATATTAAATAAATCTTTATGTTCATATTAAAAAAATTTGGATACTTTAAATAAATAACAGTCTTAAGAAAAACACAATTTATTTTAAGTATCCTGGGAAAATATTAACGATAAATCCAAAACCAATTTAATTTGTATATTAATTCAATACACAACTTGGCAAGTCTCTTCATTATCTTAAATGTGTAATGTCGCCGCCAAGACTTAACAGTATAAATACGACACTCTACATAAAGTACATAGATGTATAATAGTTTATTGTCTTATTGCTAAAACAATTAATGAACATCAACTGTTCACTATGAATAGGTTTTGTGCCACGTTTTCTCAAAATCGCCCAAAAATGTTTGAAGGTACCACTCAACAAACAATTTTCATATGTATTTTTAAAAATACCTTAAGACTTCATAATAATATATAAATAAATAGACATTGCCGATATATAATGCATAAAATTATATGACTTTGAGACGTGTACTTGATTGTCATATAATATACCATGCTCGACATCACACCACCTATATAGGTTTTGTGCCACGCTTTCTCGAAATCGCCCAAATATGTTCGAAGGTACCACTCAACAAACAATTTTCATATGTATTTTTAAAAATACCTTAAGACTTCATAATAATATATAAATAAATAGACATTGCCGATATATAATGCATAAAATTATATGACTTTGAGACGTGTACTTGATTGTCATATAATATACCATGCTCGACATCACACCACCTATATAGGTTTTGTGCCACGCTTTCTCGAAATCGCCCAAATATGTTCGAAGGTACCACTCAACGAACAATTTTCATATGTATTTTTAAAAATACCTTAAGACTTCATAATAATATATAATTAAATAGACATTGCCGATATATAATGCATAAAATTATATGACTTTGAGATGTGTACTTGATTGTCATATAATATACCATGCTCGACATCACACCACCTATATAGGTTTTGTGCCACGCTTTCTCGAAATCGCCCAAATATGTTCGAAGGTACCACTCAACGAACAATTTTCATATGTATTTTTAAAAATACCTTAAGACTTCATATTAATATATAATTAAATAGACATTGCCGATATATAATGCATAAAATTATATGACTTTGAGATGTGTACTTGATTGTCATATAATATACCATGCTCGACATCACACCACCTATATAGGTTTTGTGCCACGCTTTCTCGAAATCGCCCAAATATGTTCGAAGGTACCACTCAACGAACAATTTTCATATGTATTTTTAAAAATACCTTAAGACTTCATATTAATATATAATTAAATAGACATTGCCGATATATAATGCATAAAATTATATGACTTTGAGATGTGTACTTGATTGTCATATAATATACCATGCTCGACATCACACCACCTATATAGGTTTTGTGCCACGCTTTCTCGAAATCGCCCAAATATGTTCGAAGGTACCACTCAACGAACAATTTTCATATGTATTTTTAAAAATACCTTAAGACTTCATATTAATATATAATTAAATAGACATTGCCGATATATAATGCATAAAATTATATGACTTTGAGATGTGTACTTGATTGTCATATAATATACCATGCTCGACATCACACCACCTATATAGGTTTTGTGCCACGCTTTCTCGAAATCGCCCAAATATGTTCGAAGGTACCACTCAACGAACAATTTTCATATGTATTTTTAAAAATACCTTAAGACTTCATATTAATATATAATTAAATAGACATTGCCGATATATAATGCATAAAATTATATGACTTTGAGATGTGTACTTGATTGTCATATAATATACCATGCTCGACATCACACCACCTATATAGGTTTTGTGCCACGCTTTCTCGAAATCGCCCAAATATGTTCGAAGGTACCACTCAACGAACAATTTTCATATGTATTTTTAAAAATACCTTAAGACTTCATATTAATATATAATTAAATAGACATTGCCGATATATAATGCATAAAATTATATGACTTTGAGATGTGTACTTGATTGTCATATAATATACCATGCTCGACATCACACCACCTATATAGGTTTTGTGCCACGCTTTCTCGAAATCGCCCAAATATGTTCGAAGGTACCACTCAACGAACAATTTTCATATGTATTTTTAAAAATACCTTAAGACTTCATATTAATATATAATTAAATAGACATTGCCGATATATAATGCATAAAATTATATGACTTTGAGATGTGTACTTGATTGTCATATAATATACCATGCTCGACATCACACCACCTATATAGGTTTTGTGCCACGCTTTCTCGAAATCGCCCAAATATGTTCGAAGGTACCACTCAACGAACAATTTTCATATGTATTTTTAAAAATACCTTAAGACTTCATATTAATATATAATTAAATAGACATTGCCGATATATAATGCATAAAATTATATGACTTTGAGATGTGTACTTGATTGTCATATAATATACCATGCTCGACATCACACCACCTATATAGGTTTTGTGCCACGCTTTCTCGAAATCGCCCAAATATGTTCGAAGGTACCACTCAACGAACAATTTTCATATGTATTTTTAAAAATACCTTAAGACTTCATATTAATATATAATTAAATAGACATTGCCGATATATAATGCATAAAATTATATGACTTTGAGATGTGTACTTGATTGTCATATAATATACCATGCTCGACATCACACCACCTATATAGGTTTTGTGCCACGCTTTCTCGATATCGCCCAAATATGTTTGAAGTTACGATTTAATGAAAACTTTTGTATGTGTAATTCAATTTAATGTACAAATTCCATATGTATAATATACATATAGTTATATATATATAATTTAATTTAATGAACTATTGTCATATTGTATGTCATTTAATTTCAAAATATTATTATTTGTTTGTTTAATTAATTTTTTTAAAAAATTTTTTTCATATGTATAATATACATATAGTAATATATATATAATTTAATTTAATGAACTATTGTCATATTGTATGTCATTTAATTTCAAAAAATTCATTATTTGTATGTGTAATTCAATTTAATGAACAATTTCCATATGTATAATATACATATAGTAATATATATATAATTTAATTTAATGAACTATTGTCATATTGTATGTCAAATTGTATAGTCAAACTCTCTTAAGCATAGTAAATTTTAATTTTCATATATTCTATATGGTGAAAAATTTGTTTATATTTTTCATCATTTATTTATTATTTTAGGGACAGTAGGAATTTGAGGAATCAGTTCCTTTGTGTTACTATTAAAAAGACGACTTCTTAAGCAATCGTTAAAGTGTCTTAGTAACAACCGCCATTTTAGTTTCATTTTTATATATTCTTTGTTTTGCTGACTTGGTAGAAAATCCAAATAATAAATTATTTGGCGTCACTAAACAAATGACGAGTCAATTGGCTACCTTTAGAGAGTCAAACTCTCTTAAGCATAGTAAATTTTAATTTTCATATATTGTATATGGTGAAAAATTTGTTTATATTTTTCATCATTAAATTTATTATTTTAGGGACAGTAGGAATTTGAGGAATCAGTTCTTTTGCGTTACTATTAAAAAGACGACTTCTTAAGCAATCGTTAAAGTGTCTTAGTAACAACCGCCATTTTAGTTTCATTTTTATATATTCTTTGTTTTGCTGACTTGGTAGAAAATCCAAATAATAAATTATTTGGCGTCACTAAACAAATGACGAGTCAATTGGCTACCTTTAGAGAGTCAAACTCTCTTAAGCATAGTAAATTTTAATTTTCATATATTGTATATGGTGAAAAATTTGTTTATATTTTTCATCATTAAATTTATTATTTTAGGGACAGTAGGAATTTGAGGAATCAGTTCTTTTGCGTTACTATTAAAAAGACGACTTCTTAAGCAATCGTTAAAGTGTCTTAGTAACAACCGCCATTTTAGTTTCATTTTTATATATTCTTTTGTTTTGCTGACTTGGTAGAAAATCCAAATAATAAATTATTTGGCGTCACTAAACAAATGACGAGTCAATTGGCTACCTTTAGAGAGTCAAACTCTCTTAAGCATAGTAAATTTTAATTTTCATATATTGTATATGGTGAAAAATTTGTTTATATTTTTCATCATTAAATTTATTATTTTAGGGACAGTAGGAATTTGAGGAATCAGTTCTTTTGCGTTACTATTAAAAAGACGACTTCTTAAGCAATCGTTAAAGTGTCTTAGTAACAACCGCCATTTTAGTTTCATTTTTATATATTCTTTGTTTTGCTGACTTGGTAGAAAATCCAAATAATAAATTATTTGGCGTCACTAAACAAATGACGAGTCAATTGGCTACCTTTAGAGAGTCAAACTCTCTTAAGCATAGTAAATTTTAGTTTTCATATATTGTATATGGTGAAAAATTTGTTTATATTTTTCATCATTAAATTTATTATTTTAGGGACAGTAGGAATTTGAGGAATCAGTTCTTTTGAGTTACTATTAAAAAGACGACTTCTTAAGCAATCGTTAAAGTGTCTTAGTAACAACCGCCATTTTAGTTTCATTTTTATATATTCTTTGTTTTGCTGACTTGGTAGAAAATCCAAATAATAAATTATTTGGCGTCACTAAACAAATGACGAGTCAATTGGCTACCTTTAGAGAGTCAAACTCTCTTAAGCATAGTAAATTTTAGTTTTCATATATTGTATATGGTGAAAAATTTGTTTATATTTTTCATCATTTATTTATTATTTTAGGGACAGTAGGAATTTGAGGAATCAGTTCTTTTGCGTTACTATTAAAAAGACGACTTCTTAAGCAATCGTTGAAGTGTCTTAGTAACTACCGCCTTAAGAGAGTTAAACTCACTTAACCATATATTGCATATAACATGTCATCTCCACAATGACACGTTTCTGTTTATTTTCATATATTTATTATCTTTTGGTATAGTGTTAGTGTTTTGCGTAACTAAACAAATATTGAGAATTCGTTTGGCTACTTGGTTTAGTACTCTACATAGCACATTAAAAATGTGCTAAAATCGAATCATCAAGCAAAGGATAAGCTTCAGTGGATCGCAGTATGGCAGCTGCTCAACCACTTACAACACCTTGCCTGTTACAAAAGTCGTTTACAATTGATTCTAGGCTTTGTCATTGTATTAAATAATGTTTTAATAAGTAACTAGCGCGGCATCAGGTGATCGGAGATCCTCCCAATTTACTATGTTACAAATAACATTGGCATCACATCCATTGTCGTTTATTAAATAAACTTTTAATGGTTTAGAAGCCATACAATGCAAATTGCCCCTTATTTATCATTGCAGTCCAGCACGGATACGACCTTAGAGGCGTTCAGGCATAATCCAACGGACGTAGCGTCATACCACTGTTCGCTCGAACAAGTATTGTGCCATTGGTCCGTACCTGCGGTTCCTCTCGTACTACGCAGGAATGCTGTCGCAACAACGTTTTGTCATTAGTAGGGTAAAACTAACCTGTCTCACGACGGTCTAAACCCAGCTCACGTTCCCTTGCATGGGTGAACAATCCAACGCTTGGTGAATTTTGCTTCACAATGATAGGAAGAGCCGACATCGAAGGATCAAAAAGCGACGTCGCTATGAACGCTTGGCCGCCACAAGCCAGTTATCCCTATGGTAACTTTTCTGACACCTCTTGTTAAAAACTCTTTAAACCAAAAGGATCGATAGGCCGAGCTTTTGCTGTCCCTGTGTGTACTGAACACCGAGATCAAGTCAGCATTTGCCCTTTTGCTCTATGTGTGGTTTCTGTCCGCACTGAGCTGGCCTTGGGACACCTCCGTTATTATTTGAGAGATGTACCGCCCCAGTCAAACTCCCTACCTGGCAATGTCCTTGAATTGGATCATACCTGAGTAATTGGAGTTATACCAAAATTTTTAAATTGAAAATACATAAATGCATTCTCTCATTAAAGAATTTGTTTGCGATTATATAACAAACTCGTGATACTTTGATCAAGAAGCTTGCATCAAAACCCAATACCATAAGATATAGTAAATATATCCGTATAATGGCTAGGAAATGATACACGTTCCATTTAATCAAGTAAGTAAGGAAACAATAAGAGTAGTGGTATTTCATTGACGATATTAAACACAAGGAAAAATATCTCCCACTTATTCTACACCTCTTATGTCTCCTTACACTGCCAGATTAGAGTCAAGCTCAAAAGGGTCTTCTTTCCCCGCTAATTATTCCAAGCCCGTTCCCTTGGCTGTGGTTTCGCTAGATAGTAGATAGGGACAGTAGGAATCTCGTTAATCCATTCATGCGCGTCACTAATTAGATGACGAGGCATTTGGCTACCTTAACCTTAAGAGAGTCATAGTTACTCCCGCCGTTGACCCGCGCTTACTTGAATTTCTTCACTTTGACATTCAGAGCACTGGGCAGAAATCACATTGTGTCAACACCCGCTAGGGCCATCACAATGCTTTGTTTTAATTAGACAGTCGGATTCCCCAAGTCCGTGCCAGTTCTGAATTGATTGTTAATTGATAATCGTTCTAATTTAAAAGAACTAATTAAAATTAATTAGTATTCTTAGAAATTTTAGCAAGAAAGTTCCACAATTGGCTACGTAACTAAACTATCCGGGGAACAAATAACTATCATAAATGATAGAAACTCTATTTACCCAGAACGAGCACATAAACCATGTTATTGTTTCCCAATCAAGCCCGACTATCTCAATCTTCAGAGCCAATCCTTATCCCGAAGTTACGGATCTAATTTGCCGACTTCCCTTACCTACATTATTCTATCGACTAGAGACTCTTCACCTTGGAGACCAGCTGCGGATATTGGTACGGCCTGTTGAGAAGTTTGCGTATCCCCACCATAAATTTTCAAGGTCCGAGGAGAAAATATCGACACAACAGTATATGTCATGCTCTTCTAGCCCATCTACCATATCTCTCTGCGAAAGACTTCCATGGTAGTACGGCTATAAAACAGAAAAGAAAACTCTTCCGATACCTCTCGACGGCTTCTTTATGGTCGTTCCTGTTGCCAGGATGAGCACGAGGCCCATATTTAATAACAAACGGATACTCAACAGGTTACGGAATTGGAACCGTATTCCCTTTCGTTCAAAATTATTCAAGTGTTTTAATTTCCATTATTTATATTAATATGACTTTATTAACTTGAAAATTTTCGGCTTTCGCCTTGAACTTAGGACCGACTAACTCGTGATCAACCACTGTTCACACGAAACCCTTCTCCACTTCAGTCCTCCAAGGTCTCATTCGATTATTTGCTACTACCACCAAGATCTGTACCAATGACGGCTCCATGCAGGCTTACGCCAAACACTTCTAAGCACACCATTGTACCTTCCTACTCACTAAAGTTTCAAAATTTACATTATTAAATAATATAAATCATCTACTTTAGCGGTAATGTATAGGTATACAACTTAAGCGCCATCCATTTTAAGGGCTAGTTG
Source organism: Drosophila neocordata (assembly GCA_018903615.1). Classification (NCBI taxonomy): domain Eukaryota; kingdom Metazoa; phylum Arthropoda; class Insecta; order Diptera; family Drosophilidae; genus Drosophila; species Drosophila neocordata. The sequence goes on from JAEIGI010000253.1 coordinate 9,323, forward strand.
CTTCGGCAGGTGAGTTGTTACACACTCCTTAGCGGATTTCGACTTCCATGATCACCGTCCTGCTGTTTTAAGCAACCAACGCCTTTCATGGTTTCTGTATAAGTTGTTAATTTGGGCACCGTAACATTACGTTTGGTTCATCCCACAGCGCCAGTTCTGCTTACCAAAAGTGGCCCACTGGGCACATTATATCATAACCTTAAACTTCATATCAAGAAAGTTAAGGTTCTTACCCATTTAAAGTTTGAGAATAGGTTAAGATCGTTTCGACCCTAAGGCCTCTAATCATTCGCTTTACCAGATAAGATTATTTTATATAATATTTAAATGCACCAGCTATCCTGAGGGAAACTTCGGAAGGAACCAGCTACTAGATGGTTCGATTGGTCTTTCGCCCCTATACTCAATTCTGACAATCGATTTGCACGTCAGAACTGTTTCGGTCTTCCATCAGGGTTTCCCCTGACTTCAACCTGATCAAGTATAGTTCACCATCTTTCGGGTCACAGCATATATGCTCAAGGTACGTTCTAGTTAGAGGTATAAATAATATAAATATCATTACACATAACTTTTTAGAACGCCCCGGGATTGTGTTAATTAACTATAAATAGCTAAAAAACTAATCCCATTATTAGTCAAGTTAATTACGCTATTAGGTTTATATCCCAATAACTTGCACATATGTTAGACTCCTTGGTCCGTGTTTCAAGACGGGTCCCGAAGGTATCCTGAATCTTTCGCATTGTTAATCATACAAGTGCATATAATAAACATAGAAAATCAATGATAATCATGCTATTATATAATTTTAAAAAAATTAACGCACTGTATTCATATAAATCTATCAACACTTTATCAAATTAATGACATTTATTTTATGTTAAATTGCAAGCAAAATAATTTAAATAAACTATAATTCATATTTTATGATAAATTTGGTTTATGTTAATAGATTACAATGTCCTTATATGGAAAAAATGCACACTATTATTATAATATTATTTAAATATTACAATTATAATGATGAATTTTCCATAACGGATATTCAGGTTCATCGGGCTTAACCTCTAAGCAGTTTCACGTACTATTTAACTCTCTATTCAGAGTTCTTTTCAACTTTCCCTCACGGTACTTGTTTACTATCGGTCTCATGGTTATATTTAGTTTTAGATGGAGTTTACCACCCACTTAGTGCTGCACTATCAAGCAACACGACTCTTTGGAAACACCATCTAGTAATCATTAACGTTATACGGGCCTGGCACCCTCTATGGGTAAATGGCCTCATTTAAGAAGGACTTAAATCATTAATTTCTCATACTAGAATATTGATGTTCCATACACTGCATCTCACATTTGCCATAAAGACAAAGTGACTTAGTGCTGAACTATTTTCTTTTCGCTCGCCGCTACTAAGAAAATCCTTGTTAGTTTCTTTTCCTCCCCTAATTAATATGCTTAAATTCAGGGGGTAGTCCCATATGAGTTGAGGTTGTATATACACACAAAAAAATATATTTTTTTTAATATATTGAAACCATTTAGTTATCTTTAATATGTGAAGAATAATAATAATGACTTTTTATTTATTCATTACAAACCATTAATAAGAGGCAATTCTAGATGAAAAAAAATTAAATTCTTTTTATGCTAGACATTCCTCAGTATTATTAAATTTGAAAATGAATTTAATATACATCTTCTTTTTTCTCATACTTGAGAGGCAATGTGTTTCATTCATTATTAATATTATGATAATTTAATGTCTAAATCACCAATAATATAACATATGTTTTAACATTTCATTAAATATTAAAACAACTTATTGAGCATAGTCTTACAACCCTCAACCATATGTAGTCCAAGCAGCACTCTAAAATAAATTAAAGTACTATAACAGCATGGACTGCGATATGCGTTCAAAATGTCGATGTTCATGTGTCCTGCAGTTCACACGATGACGCACAGTTTGCTGCGTTCTTCATCGACCCATGAGCCGAGTGATCCACCGCTTAGAGTGATTAATTAATGTTTTTATTTCATTACGTCAATAAAATATTTATTGAAAGAAATTAAAAATACACCATTTTTCTGGCATATATCAATTCCTTCAATAAAAATTTAACCCAATATAATGCTGCGAAATGTCTTAGTTTTACATAATTGATTGAATACAAATTATTTAACATAGATTGAGATTTTACCAATATCGTAGTAGACGATCGACATATGTAAAACGTTAACCTTAATAACAGGTACAACATTGTATTTTTGGGGTGTTGCTTTAACCAATGTATGCATATAACTAGGATAAGCAATACATTACGCAACGCGTGTACATTGTGGTACATATACACGCTGAAAAATAAAAACTTCAATTTCCGATGGTAAATTAAGGTATTTTCATTTCATATATATATGTATAGGAAGTACATATATATCTGTATATATAATATTAAATAACCGCCACATATTATTTAACTAATTATATTTTGTTATGTTGTATTTACTCATCGTTAATTTAATTTTTATTTTTCATATTAAAATTTGGTATATATTATTTAATAACGGTTGGAACGTACAATAATGATCCTTCCGCAGGTTCACCTACGGAAACCTTGTTACGACTTTTACTTCCTCTAAATAATCAAGTTCGGTCAACTTTTGCGAAACAACCGTAACACGCAAGGCGTCACAGTGATCACGTCCGGAGACCTCACTAAATAATTCAATCGGTAGTAGCGACGGGCGGTGTGTACAAAGGGCAGGGACGTAATCAATGCGAGTTAATGACTCACACTTACTGGGAATTCCAAGTTCATGTGAACAGTTTCAGTTCACAATCCCAAGCATGAAAGTGGTTCAGCGGTTTACCCGGACCTCTCGGTCTAGGAAATACACGTTGATACTTTCATTGTAGCGCGCGTGCAGCCCAGGACATCTAAGGGCATCACAGACCTGTTATTGCTCAATCTCATTATTGCTAGACGCAATTTGTCCATTTAAGAAGCTAGTGTCCTTATAATGGGACAAACCAACAGGTACGGCTCCACTTATATAAACACATTCAAACACAATAAACATTTTACTGTCACCATGAATGAAGGCAATATAAGCTTCAACACCATAATCCTGAAGATATCTATTTAATATATTTGAGTCTCGTTCGTTATCGGAATTAACCAGACAAATCACTCCACGAACTAAGAACGGCCATGCACCACCACCCATAGATTCGAGAAAGAGCTATCAATCTGTCTTACACACTTATGTTCGGACCTGGTAAGTTTTCCCGTGTTGAGTCAAATTAAGCCGCAGGCTCCACTCCTGGTGGTGCCCTTCCGTCAATTCCTTTAAGTTTCAGCTTTGCAACCATACTTCCCCCGGAGCCCAAAAGCTTTGGTTTCCCGGGAAGCGACTGAGAGAGCCATAAAAGTAGCTACACCCAATTGCTAGCTGGCATCGTTTATGGTTAGAACTAGGGCGGTATCTGATCGCCTTCGAACCTCTAACTTTCGTTCTTGATTAATGAAAACATCTTTGGCAAATGCTTTCGCTTAAGTTAGTCTTACGACGGTCCAAGAATTTCACCTCTCGCGTCGTAATACTAATGCCCCCAAACTGCTTCTATTAATCATTACCTCTTGATCTGAAAACCAATGAAAGCAGAACAGAGGTCTTATTTCATTATCCCATGCACAGAATATTCAGGCATTTGAAGCCTGCTTTAAGCACTCTAATTTGTTCAAAGTAATTGTACCGGCCCACAATAACACTCGATGAAGAGCACTAATGCAGGTTTTTAAATAGGAGGAATATATAAAAAAATACAAGTACTTAATTATATATAAGAACTCCACCGGTAATACGCTTACATACATAAAGGTATAGTACTAACTACAATTGTAAGTTGTACTACCCGTATGAAGCACAAGTTCAACTACGAACGTTTTAACCGCAACAACTTTAATATACGCTATTGGAGCTGGAATTACCGCGGCTGCTGGCACCAGACTTGCCCTCCAATTGGTCCTTGTTAAAGGATTTAAAGTGTACTCATTCCAATTACAGGGCCTCGGATATGAGTCCTGTATTGTTATTTTTCGTCACTACCTCCCCGAGCTGGGAGTGGGTAATTTACGCGCCTGCTGCCTTCCTTAGATGTGGTAGCCGTTTCTCAGGCTCCCTCTCCGGAATCGAACCCTGATTCCCCGTTACCCGTTGCAACCATGGTAGTCCTAGATACTACCATCAAAAGTTGATAGGGCAGACATTTGAAAGATCTGTCGTCGGTACAAGACCATACGATCTGCATGTTATCTAGAGTTCAACCAATATAACGATCAAATGATCGCTTGGTTTTAGCCTAATAAAAGCACACGTCCCAAAAGGTCCGTGTTTTAATTGCATGTATTAGCTCTAGAATTACCACAGTTATCCAAGTAACTGTTAACGATCTAAGGAACCATAACTGATATAATGAGCCTTTTGCGGTTTCACTTTTAATTCGTGTGTACTTAGACATGCATGGCTTAATCTTTGAGACAAGCATATAACTACTGGCAGGATCAACCAGAATAATGTTATTGTTTAATATACTGGTTGCTATATATATATATTTATATATATATGTAACAATCAGACATTTATTTTTTAAGATACTTGACAATTTAATATATTTTTGAATAAAATAATAAATATATATAAAAAGAGAGTGTACTATTATTTTACGAATATGGCTATTATTTAATAGCATTCATTTTCGTTTTTTTGTTTATTGAATTTTATATAAATTTAAAAATTTCGTTCAAGAATATTTTTATTTTTTCACTTACATAATATATAATCACATTTTCATTAATTTTATTTATTCAAAATAAATTGAAATAAATATTTATATTTTGATAAAAAATTTATAATTTTTTCAGTTTTTCATTTATGTGATAATGTTTCTTATATATTAAGTAAAAGTCGAAAATTTTTTTTTTTTTTTTTTCATTTCTTGTTTATTGAAAACTCTTTTAACAGAATTAAATATTGCTTATATAATTTACTTGACTTTATTTTATAAACACAGAGATTTTGGTATTTAATATTGTATATTAAATAAATCTTTATGTTCATATTAAAAAAATTTGGATACTTTAAATAAATAACAGTCTTAAGAAAAACACAATTTATTTTAAGTATCCTGGGAAAATATTAACGATAAATCCAAAACCAATTTAATTTGTATATTAATTCAATACACAACTTGGCAAGTCTCTTCATTATCTTAAATGTGTAATGTCGCCGCCAAGACTTAACAGTATAAATACGACACTCTACATAAAGTACATAGATGTATAATAGTTTATTGTCTTATTGCTAAAACAATTAATGAACATCAACTGTTCACTATGAATAGGTTTTGTGCCACGTTTTCTCAAAATCGCCCAAAAATGTTTGAAGGTACCACTCAACAAACAATTTTCATATGTATTTTTAAAAATACCTTAAGACTTCATAATAATATATAAATAAATAGACATTGCCGATATATAATGCATAAAATTATATGACTTTGAGACGTGTACTTGATTGTCATATAATATACCATGCTCGACATCACACCACCTATATAGGTTTTGTGCCACGCTTTCTCGAAATCGCCCAAATATGTTCGAAGGTACCACTCAACAAACAATTTTCATATGTATTTTTAAAAATACCTTAAGACTTCATAATAATATATAAATAAATAGACATTGCCGATATATAATGCATAAAATTATATGACTTTGAGATGTGTACTTGATTGTCATATAATATACCATGCTCGACATCACACCACCTATATAGGTTTTGTGCCACGCTTTCTCGAAATCGCCCAAATATGTTCGAAGGTACCACTCAACGAACAATTTTCATATGTATTTTTAAAAATACCTTAAGACTTCATAATAATATATAATTAAATAGACATTGCCGATATATAATGCATAAAATTATATGACTTTGAGATGTGTACTTGATTGTCATATAATATACCATGCTCGACATCACACCACCTATATAGGTTTTGTGCCACGCTTTCTCGAAATCGCCCAAATATGTTCGAAGGTACCACTCAACGAACAATTTTCATATGTATTTTTAAAAATACCTTAAGACTTCATATTAATATATAATTAAATAGACATTGCCGATATATAATGCATAAAATTATATGACTTTGAGATGTGTACTTGATTGTCATATAATATACCATGCTCGACATCACACCACCTATATAGGTTTTGTGCCACGCTTTCTCGATATCGCCCAAATATGTTCGAAGGTACCACTCAACGAACAATTTTCATATGTATTTTTAAAAATACCTTAAGACTTCATAATAATATATAATTAAATAGACATTGCCGATATATAATGCATAAAATTATATGACTTTGAGATGTGTACTTGATTGTCATATAATATACCATGCTCGACATCACACCACCTATATAGGTTTTGTGCCACGCTTTCTCGATATCGCCCAAATATGTTTGAAGTTACGATTTAATGAAAACTTTTGTATGTGTAATTCAATTTAATGTACAAATTCCATATGTATAATATACATATAGTTATATATATATAATTTAATTTAATGAACTATTGTCATATTGTATGTCTTTATAAAATTCATTTTTGTATGTGTAATTCAATTTAATGTACAAATTCCATATGTATAATATACATATAGTTATATATATATAATTTAATTTAATGAACTATTGTCATATTGTATGTCATTTAATTCCAAAAAATTCATTATTTGTATGTGTAATTCAATTTAATGAACAATTTCCATATGTATAATATACATATAGTAATATATATATAATTTAATTTAATGAACTATTGTCATATTGTATGTCAAATTGTATAGTCAAACTCTCTTAAGCATAGTAAATTTTAATTTTCATATATTCTATATGGTGAAAAATTTGTTTATATTTTTCATCATTTATTTATTATTTTAGGGACAGTAGGAATTTGAGGAATCAGTTCCTTTGTGTTACTATTAAAAAGACGACTTCTTAAGCAATCGTTAAAGTGTCTTAGTAACAACCGCCATTTTAGTTTCATTTTTATATATTCTTTGTTTTGCTGACTTGGTAGAAAATCCAAATAATAAATTATTTGGCGTCACTAAACAAATGACGAGTCAATTGGCTACCTTTAGAGAGTCAAACTCTCTTAAGCATAGTAAATTTTAATTTTCATATATTGTATATGGTGAAAAATTTGTTTATATTTTTCATCATTAAATTTATTATTTTAGGGACAGTAGGAATTTGAGGAATCAGTTCTTTTGCGTTACTATTAAAAAGACGACTTCTTAAGCAATCGTTAAAGTGTCTTAGTAACAACCGCCATTTTAGTTTCATTTTTATATATTCTTTGTTTTGCTGACTTGGTAGAAAATCCAAATAATAAATTATTTGGCGTCACTAAACAAATGACGAGTCAATTGGCTACCTTTAGAGAGTCAAACTCTCTTAAGCATAGTAAATTTTAATTTTCATATATTGTATATGGTGAAAAATTTGTTTATATTTTTCATCATTAAATTTATTATTTTAGGGACAGTAGGAATTTGAGGAATCAGTTCTTTTGCGTTACTATTAAAAAGACGACTTCTTAAGCAATCGTTGAAGTGTCTTAGTAACTACCGCCTTAAGAGAGTTAAACTCACTTAACCATATATTGCATATAACATGTCATCTCCACAATGACACGTTTCTGTTTATTTTCATATATTTATTATCTTTTGGTATAGTGTTAGTGTTTTGCGTAACTAAACAAATATTGAGAATTCGTTTGGCTACTTGGTTAGTAAGGGCTCTACATAGCACATTAAAAATGTGCTAAAATCGAATCATCAAGCAAAGGATAAGCTTCAGTGGATCGCAGTATGGCAGCTGCTCAACCACTTACAACACCTTGCCTGTTACAAAAGTCGTTTACAATTGATTCTAGGCTTTGTCATTGTATTAAATAATGTTTTAATAAGTAACTAGCGCGGCATCAGGTGATCGGAGATCCTCCCAATTTACTATGTTACAAATAACATTGGCATCACATCCATTGTCGTTTATTAAATAAACTTTTAATGGTTTAGAAGCCATACAATGCAAATTGCCCCTTATTTATCATTGCAGTCCAGCACGGATACGACCTTAGAGGCGTTCAGGCATAATCCAACGGACGTAGCGTCATACCACTGTTCGCTCGAACAAGTATTGTGCCATTGGTCCGTACCTGCGGTTCCTTTACTACGCAGGAATGCTGTCGCAACAACGTTTTGTCATTAGTAGGGTAAAACTAACCTGTCTCACGACGGTCTAAACCCAGCTCACGTTCCCTTGCATGGGTGAACAATCCAACGCTTGGTGAATTTTGCTTCACAATGATAGGAAGAGCCGACATCGAAGGATCAAAAAGCGACGTCGCTATGAACGCTTGGCCGCCACAAGCCAGTTATCCCTATGGTAACTTTTCTGACACCTCTTGTTAAAAACTCTTTAAACCAAAAGGATCGATAGGCCGAGCTTTTGCTGTCCCTGTGTGTACTGAACACCGAGATCAAGTCAGCATTTGCCCTTTTGCTCTATGTGTGGTTTCTGTCCGCACTGAGCTGGCCTTGGGACACCTCCGTTATTATTTGAGAGATGTACCGCCCCAGTCAAACTCCCTACCTGGCAATGTCCTTGAATTGGATCATACCTGAGTAATTGGAGTTATACCAAAATTTTTAAATTGAAAATACATAAATGCATTCTCTCATTAAAGAATTTGTTTGCGATTATATAACAAACTCGTGATACTTTGATCAAGAAGCTTGCATCAAAACCCAATACCATAAGATATAGTAAATATATCCGTATAATGGCTAGGAAATGATACACGTTCCATTTAATCAAGTAAGTAAGGAAACAATAAGAGTAGTGGTATTTCATTGACGATATTAAACACAAGGAAAAATATCTCCCACTTATTCTACACCTCTTATGTCTCCTTACACTGCCAGATTAGAGTCAAGCTCAAAAGGGTCTTCTTTCCCCGCTAATTATTCCAAGCCCGTTCCCTTGGCTGTGGTTTCGCTAGATAGTAGATAGGGACATTAAGTCGAATTTGTTTTACGTGGCGTGTACCCCTTGGGGGTTTACAACCACGGTACTCTAATATGTTATGTCACAAATGTGACATATAGTACAGTGGGCCGAAACAAAGCGACGGCCAGCGCCCCTCAAAGATGTTGCAATTGCAACATCTTATCGGTGCCGAATAAAATACATGTTGTCGGACATGATATTTTCCCTTGGCGAAGGGCGAGGCCTATCTAAAACCTCTGCTGATCTATGGGTACAGCACCCGGTTGATAACGCAACTCCACGCCGAGCCAAAGGCTCTCCCCGCATTCGGGTGTCAAACCACAGCCACTACGATCTCCCACAAGGGGGCCAACCTCATTGGGCTAGCATAGGGCCACTAGCCCACCCGTAGTACCAAATTAACAGCTTTGGTCGGCTGTTCGCAGCTAAAGCTACTCACCATTTTTGCTCACGACACGCATGGAATGGGTGATCCATCAGCTTGCTCCATTCGGAGCTCGCCTACCAGATTGGGTGCTCTGGTTGGACCTTGTGATATGACATAAATGCCATATTACTACCAGATTAAGGCGTTCTGGTTCAGCCTCGCAGTATGGACCAAGTTCCAAACTGCTTCCAGTTTTGGCCCTCATTGGCCCGGCACTGGTTGATCCTGCGTGGTCGCCATCTGGTGCAACCCTCTCCGCCTTGTGAACGTCGCCCTCGCAAAGGTCTCCAACATCTGCAGCTGCTCTGGTGTCTCCAGGACCCGGGAAAAGTTCCAACGGATGTCTTCCCTTCTTACACCAAGTCCGTCAAGGTCTCGCAAATCAACATAGAGTGGGCAGGCAACTAAAACGTGCTGCCAGTCTTCGCACTCCGCACCGCATATGCATGCGGGCGTCGCACAAAGACCTCTCTGATGAAGAAATGCGTTCAGCGATCCATGGCCAGTCAACAAAAATCCAGCATGGAGGCCAAATCCTAGGTCTCTCCGGCTGAAAACAAAACGTACGTCCGGGATAAACTGATGAGTCGGTCGACCGTGCTCATCGTCATCCCATCTGCGTTGCCACTCGCAGCACATACGCTCGTCCAGCATCGCCTTCATTTGTTTCCGGTCCAGATTTGCCACATCTAGACCGAACAGCCAATCGCTTTCCTCCAGCGGGTGGGCACGCTTTAACCTTAAAACTGATTGCCATTCGCCATGGCAACCAGATCCAAATGGGTGGAGCTCCAGCAAGTACCTGCAGTGCCACGGTGGACACTGTACGGCATACCGCAAGGCATCCTAAGAGCATAGCTCTCTGGCAGGAGTTGAGTCGCCTCCTGGCGACCGACACTCTCCTAGCCACGGAATACCATACCGAGGCACCAAACAATGCACATGGCACCATGAGTCCGGCATAAATGGTGCGTCTTGCTCGAGGACTGAATCCCCAGTCGACCCGTAGCACGCGACTCAATGCTCCGACGACTCCAGTTAACTTTTTGCGCAATCCCGCAATGTGTGGCCGAAAATTCAGCCGCTCGCCAACTGTGATACCAAGGTACCGGTACTGTCTGACGTAGGGTAGGTTTGCTCCTGCAAACCGTACCCAGGGCGGCCTCGATCGGGCCAATGTCCCTTTCAACAGCATTATTGCCGACTTGCTGGTCGAGATCGAAACTCCGACCTCTGCTCCCCAAGCTCCCACGACGGACATCAGCTCCTCGCCTCGACGCTCCAGTTCGACTCTCGACCTTCCCTCGACGAGAACCAGCAGATCGTCCGCGTACGCACTGAATGTACACAGGGGCTCCAGACGATGGAGCAGCACATCCATCATGGTGTTCCAAATGAACGGCCCACTGATGGATCCCTGCGGACATCCTCGAGTTACCTCCACGTCGACTTCTCCGAATCTGCTGGTCATCCTGGCTCTCCTACCACAGAAGAAGCTTCTCCACAAGCTGGCTTCCTGGCATCCCACGTCGATTAAGCGGCGCATTACAGCACTCCACTCAATGTTGTCGAAGGCGCCTTTGAGTCTGTCATCCCTCTGCGGTGGTTTACTGTCAGTCTACCACTGTGTTTTTTTTTTCATTCTCTTTTCTCTTCTTTGTTTGGTATTGCACAATTTGTTGATGCTTAGTAGATAGGGACAGTAGGAATCTCGTTAATCCATTCATGCGCGTCACTAATTAGATGACGAGGCATTTGGCTACCTTAAGAGAGTCATAGTTACTCCCGCCGTTGACCCGCGCTTACTTGAATTTCTTCACTTTGACATTCAGAGCACTGGGCAGAAATCACATTGTGTCAACACCCGCTAGGGCCATCACAATGCTTTGTTTTAATTAGACAGTCGGATTCCCCAAGTCCGTGCCAGTTCTGAATTGATTGTTAATTGATAATCGTTCTAATTTAAAAGAACTAATTAAAATTAATTAGTATTCTTAGAAATTTTAGCAAGAAAGTTCCACAATTGGCTACGTAACTAAACTATCCGGGGAACAAATAACTATCATAAATGATAGAAACTCTATTTACCCAGAACGAGCACATAAACCATGTTATTGTTTCCCAATCAAGCCCGACTATCTCAATCTTCAGAGCCAATCCTTATCCCGAAGTTACGGATCTAATTTGCCGACTTCCCTTACCTACATTATTCTATCGACTAGAGACTCTTCACCTTGGAGACCAGCTGCGGATATTGGTACGGCCTGTTGAGAAGTTTGCGTATCCCCACCATAAATTTTCAAGGTCCGAGGAGAAAATATCGACACAACAGTATATGTCATGCTCTTCTAGCCCATCTACCATATCTCTCTGCGAAAGACTTCCATGGTAGTACGGCTATAAAACAGAAAAGAAAACTCTTCCGATACCTCTCGACGGCTTCTTTATGGTCGTTCCTGTTGCCAGGATGAGCACGAGGCCCATATTTAATAACAAACGGATACTCAACAGGTTACGGAATTGGAACCGTATTCCCTTTCGTTCAAAATTATTCAAGTGTTTTAATTTCCATTATTTATATTAATATGACTTTATTAACTTGAAAATTTTCGGCTTTCGCCTTGAACTTAGGACCGACTAACTCGTGATCAACCACTGTTCACACGAAACCCTTCTCCACTTCAGTCCTCCAAGGTCTCATTCGATTATTTGCTACTACCACCAAGATCTGTACCAATGACGGCTCCATGCAGGCTTACGCCAAACACTTCTAAGCACACCATTGTACCTTCCTACTCACTAAAGTTTCAAAATTTACATTATTAAATAATATAAATCATCTACTTTAGCGGTAATGTATAGGTATACAACTTAAGCGCCATCCATTTTAAGGGCTAGTTGCTTCGGCAGGTGAGTTGTTACACACTCCTTAGCGGATTTCGACTTCCATGATCACCGTCCTGCTGTTTTAAGCAACCAACGCCTTTCATGGTTTCTGTATAAGTTGTTAATTTGGGCACCGTAACATTACGTTTGGTTCATCCCACAGCGCCAGTTCTGCTTACCAAAAGTGGCCCACTGGGCACATTATATCATAACCTTAAACTTCATATCAAGAAAGTTAAGGTTCTTACCCATTTAAAGTTTGAGAATAGGTTAAGATCGTTTCGACCCTAAGGCCTCTAATCATTCGCTTTACCAGATAAGATTATTTTATATAATATTTAAATGCACCAGCTATCCTGAGGGAAACTTCGGAAGGAACCAGCTACTAGATGGTTCGATTGGTCTTTCGCCCCTATACTCAATTCTGACAATCGATTTGCACGTCAGAACTGTTTCGGTCTTCCATCAGGGTTTCCCCTGACTTCAACCTGATCAAGTATAGTTCACCATCTTTCGGGTCACAGCATATATGCTCAAGGTACGTTCTAGTTAGAGGTATAAATAATATAAATATCATTACACATAACTTTTTAGAACGCCCCGGGATTGTGTTAATTAACTATAAATAGCTAAAAAACTAATCCCATTATTAGTCAAGTTAATTACGCTATTAGGTTTATATCCCAATAACTTGCACATATGTTAGACTCCTTGGTCCGTGTTTCAAGACGGGTCCCGAAGGTATCCTGAATCTTTCGCATTGTTAATCATACAAGTGCATATAATAAACATAGAAAATCAATGATAATCATGCTATTATATAATTTTAAAAAAATTAACGCACTGTATTCATATAAATCTATCAACACTTTATCAAATTAATGACATTTATTTTATGTTAAATTGCAAGCAAAATAATTTAAATAAACTATAATTCATATTTTATGATAAATTTGGTTTATGTTAATAGATTACAATGTCCTTATATGGAAAAAATGCACACTATTATTATAATATTATTTAAATATTACAATTATAATGATGAATTTTCCATAACGGATATTCAGGTTCATCGGGCTTAACCTCTAAGCAGTTTCACGTACTATTTAACTCTCTATTCAGAGTTCTTTTCAACTTTCCCTCACGGTACTTGTTTACTATCGGTCTCATGGTTATATTTAGTTTTAGATGGAGTTTACCACCCACTTAGTGCTGCACTATCAAGCAACACGACTCTTTGGAAACACCATCTAGTAATCATTAACGTTATACGGGCCTGGCACCCTCTATGGGTAAATGGCCTCATTTAAGAAGGACTTAAATCATTAATTTCTCATACTAGAATATTGATGTTCCATACACTGCATCTCACATTTGCCATAAAGACAAAGTGACTTAGTGCTGAACTATTTTCTTTTCGCTCGCCGCTACTAAGAAAATCCTTGTTAGTTTCTTTTCCTCCCCTAATTAATATGCTTAAATTCAGGGGGTAGTCCCATATGAGTTGAGGTTGTATATACACACAAAAAAATATATTTTTTTTAATATATTGAAACCATTTAGTTATCTTTAATATGTGAAGAATAATAATAATGACTTTTTATTTATTCATTACAAACCATTAATAAGAGGCAATTCTAGATGAAAAAAAATTAAATTCTTTTTATGCTAGACATTCCTCAGTATTATTAAATTTGAAAATGAATTTAATATACATCTTCTTTTTCTCATACTTGAGAGGCAATGTGTTTCATTCATTATTAATATTATGATAATTTAATGTCTAAATCACCAATAATATAACATATGTTTTAACATTTCATTAAATATTAAAACAACTTATTGAGCATAGTCTTACAACCCTCAACCATATGTAGTCCAAGCAGCACTCTAAAATAAATTAAAGTACTATAACAGCATGGACTGCGATATGCGTTCAAAATGTCGATGTTCATGTGTCCTGCAGTTCACACGATGACGCACAGTTTGCTGCGTTCTTCATCGACCCATGAGCCGAGTGATCCACCGCTTAGAGTGATTAATTAATGTTTTTATTTCATTACGTCAATAAAATATTTATTGAAAGAAATTAAAAATACACCATTTTTCTGGCATATATCAATTCCTTCAATAAAAATTTAACCCAATATAATGCTGCGAAATGTCTTAGTTTTACATAATTGATTGAATACAAATTATTTAACATAGATTGAGATTTTACCAATATCGTAGTAGACGATCGACATATGTAAAACGTTAACCTTAATAACAGGTACAACATTGTATTTTTGGGGTGTTGCTTTAACCAATGTATGCATATAACTAGGATAAGCAATACATTACGCAACGCGTGTACATTGTGGTACATATACACGCTGAAAAATAAAAACTTCAATTTCCGATGGTAAATTAAGGTATTTTCATTTCATATATATATGTATAGGAAGTACATATATATCTGTATATATAATATTAAATAACCGCCACATATTATTTAACTATTTATATTTTGTTATGTTGTATTTACTCATCGTCAATTTAATTTTTATTTTACATTGTATTTTTGGGGTGTTGCTTTAACCAATGTATGCATATAACTAGGATAAGCAATACATTACGCAACGCGTGTACATTGTGGTACATATACACGCTGAAAAATAAAAACTTCAATTTCCGATGGTAAATTAAGGTATTTTCATTTCATATATATATGTATAGGAAGTACATATATATCTGTATATATAATATTAAATAACCGCCACATATTATTTAACTATTTATATTTTGTTATGTTGTATTTACTCATCGTCAATTTAATTTTTTTTTATTTTTTTTGGGTTGTTGCTTTAACCAATGATTGATAAAAATAAGAAAAAGAAAAAAATAAAAAAAGGAGGGGAATTTGGGGAAAATTATGCTGAAAAATAAATATTTCCGATGGTAAATTAAGGTATTTTCATATATATATGTATAGAAGTACATATATATTGTATATATAATATTAAATAACCGCCACATATTATTTAACTATTATATTTTGTTATGTTGTATTTACTCATCGTTAATTTAATTTTTATTTTTCATATTAAAATTTGGTATATATTATTTAATAACGGTTGGAACGTACAATAATGATCCTTCCGCAGGTTCACCTACGGAAACCTTGTTACGACTTTTACTTCCTCTAAATAATCAAGTTCGGTCAACTTTTGCGAAACAACCGTAACACGCAAGGCGTCACAGTGATCACGTCCGGAGACCTCACTAAATAATTCAATCGGTAGTAGCGACGGGCGGTGTGTACAAAGGGCAGGGACGTAATCAATGCGAGTTAATGACTCACACTTACTGGGAATTCCAAGTTCATGTGAACAGTTTCAGTTCACAATCCCAAGCATGAAAGTGGTTCAGCGGTTTACCCGGACCTCTCGGTCTAGGAAATACACGTTGATACTTTCATTGTAGCGCGTGCAGCCCAGGACATCTAAGGGCATCACAGACCTGTTATTGCTCAATCTCATTATTGCTAGACGCAATTTGTCCATTTAAGAAGCTAGTGTCCTTATAATGGGACAAACCAACAGGTACGGCTCCACTTATATAAACACATTCAAACACAATAAACATTTTACTGTCACCATGAATGAAGGCAATATAAGCTTCAACACCATAATCCTGAAGATATCTATTTAATATATTTGAGTCTCGTTCGTTATCGGAATTAACCAGACAAATCACTCCACGAACTAAGAACGGCCATGCACCACCACCCATAGATTCGAGAAAGAGCTATCAATCTGTCTTACACACTTATGTTCGGACCTGGTAAGTTTTCCCGTGTTGAGTCAAATTAAGCCGCAGGCTCCACTCCTGGTGGTGCCCTTCCGTCAATTCCTTTAAGTTTCAGCTTTGCAACCATACTTCCCCCGGAGCCCAAAAGCTTTGGTTTCCCGGGAAGCGACTGAGAGAGCCATAAAAGTAGCTACACCCAATTGCTAGCTGGCATCGTTTATGGTTAGAACTAGGGCGGTATCTGATCGCCTTCGAACCTCTAACTTTCGTTCTTGATTAATGAAAACATCTTTGGCAAATGCTTTCGCTTAAGTTAGTCTTACGACGGTCCAAGAATTTCACCTCTCGCGTCGTAATACTAATGCCCCCAAACTGCTTCTATTAATCATTACCTCTTGATCTGAAAACCAATGAAAGCAGAACAGAGGTCTTATTTCATTATCCCATGCACAGAATATTCAGGCATTTGAAGCCTGCTTTAAGCACTCTAATTTGTTCAAAGTAATTGTACCGGCCCACAATAACACTCGATGAAGAGCACTAATGCAGGTTTTTAAATAGGAGGAATATATAAAAAAATACAAGTACTTAATTATATATAAGAACTCCACCGGTAATACGCTTACATACATAAAGGTATAGTACTAACTACAATTGTAAGTTGTACTACCCGTATGAAGCACAAGTTCAACTACGAACGTTTTAACCGCAACAACTTTATTACCGCGGCTGCTGGCACCAGACTTGCCCTCCAATTGGTCCTTGTTAAAGGATTTAAAGTGTACTCATTCCAATTACAGGGCCTCGGATATGAGTCCTGTATTGTTATTTTTCGTCACTACCTCCCCGAGCTGGGAGTGGGTAATTTACGCGCCTGCTGCCTTCCTTAGATGTGGTAGCCGTTTCTCAGGCTCCCTCTCCGGAATCGAACCCTGATTCCCCGTTACCCGTTGCAACCATGGTAGTCCTAGATACTACCATCAAAAGTTGATAGGGCAGACATTTGAAAGATCTGTCGTCGGTACAAGACCATACGATCTGCATGTTATCTAGAGTTCAACCAATATAACGATCAAATGATCGCTTGGTTTTAGCCTAATAAAAGCACACGTCCCAAAAGGTCCGTGTTTTAATTGCATGTATTAGCTCTAGAATTACCACAGTTATCCAAGTAACTGTTAACGATCTAAGGAACCATAACTGATATAATGAGCCTTTTGCGGTTTCACTTTTAATTCGTGTGTACTTAGACATGCATGGCTTAATCTTTGAGACAAGCATATAACTACTGGCAGGATCAACCAGAATAATGTTATTGTTTAATATACTGGTTGCTATATATATATATTTATATATATATGTAACAATCAGACATTTATTTTTTAAGATACTTGACAATTTAATATATTTTTGAATAAAATAATAAATATATATAAAAAGAGATTGTACTATTATTTTACGAATATGGCTATTATTTAATAGCATTCATTTTCGTTTTTTTGTTTATTGAATTTTATATAAATTTAAAAATTTCGTTCAAGAATATTTTTATTTTTTCACTTACATAATATATAATCACATTTTCATTAATTTTATTTATTCAAAATAAATTGAAATAAATATTTATATTTTGATAAAAAAATTTATAATTTTTTCAGTTTTTCATTTATGTGATAATGTTTCTTATATATTAAGTAAAAGTCGAAAAAATTTTTTTTTTTTTCATTTCTTGTTTATTGAAAACCTCTTTTAACAGAATTAAATATTGCTTATATAATTTACTTGACTTTATTTTATAAACATAGAGATTTTGGTATTTAATATTGTATATTAAATAAATCTTTATGTTCATATTAAAAAATTTGGATACTTTAAATAAATAACAGTTTTAAGAAAAACACAATTTATTTTAAGTATCCTGGGAAAATATTAACGATAAATCCAAAACCAATTTAATTTGTATATTAATTCAATACACAACTTGGCAAGTCTCTTCATTATCTTAAATGTGTAATGTCGCCGCCAAAACTTAACAGTATAAATACGACACTCTACATAAAGTACATAGATGTATAATAGTTTATTTTTTATTGCTAAAACAATTAATGAACATCAACTGTTCACTATGAATAGGTTTTGTGCCACGTTTTCTCAAAATCGCCCAAAAATGTTTGAAGGTACCACTCAACAAACAATTTTCATATGTATTTTTAAAAATACCTTAAGACTTCATAATAATATATAAATAAATAGACATTGCCGATATATAATGCATAAAATTATATGACTTTGAGACGTGTACTTGATTGTCATATAATATACCATGCTCGACATCACACCACCTATATAGGTTTTGTGCCACGCTTTCTCGAAATCGCCCAAATATGTTCGAAGGTACCACTCAACGAACAATTTTCATATGTATTTTTAAAAATACCTTAAGACTTCATAATAATATATAATTAAATAGACATTGCCGATATATAATGCATAAAATTATATGACTTTGAGATGTGTACTTGATTGTCATATAATATACCATGCTCGACATCACACCACCTATATAGGTTTTGTGCCACGCTTTTCAAATATATTTTATGTAATTTAAATTCGATATGCCAAATTTAATTTTTATATTTTTTATATTTATAGTTTTACCATTTAATGAAAACGTTCTTTTGTGTTAATTCAAATTTTAAGGCAATTTAAAGTATTTATAATATACCATTTTAGTTATTTATATATATTTTAATTTAATGAACTATTGTCATATTGTATGTCATTTAAATCCAAAAATACATTATTTTAGAACTAAACAATGTGGAGTAGTCTTATAGTCAAACTCTCTTAAGCATAGTAAATTTTAATTTTCATATATTGTATATGGTGAAAAATTTGTTTATATTTTTCATCATTTATTTATTATTTTTAGGGACAGTAGGAATTTGAGGAATCAGTTCTTTTGCGTTACTATTAAAAAGACGACTTCTTAAGCAATCGTTAAAAGTGTCTTAGTAACAACCGCCATTTTAGTTTCATTTTTATATATTCTTTGTTTTGCTGACTTGGTAGAAAATCCAAATAATAAATTATTTGGCGTCACTAAACAAATGACGAGTCAATTGGCTACCTTTAGAGAGTCAAACTCTCTTAAGCATAGTAAATTTTAATTTTCATATATTGTATATGGTGAAAAATTTGTTTATATTTTTCATCATTAAATTTATTATTTTAGGGACAGTAGGAATTTGAGGAATCAGTTCTTTTGCGTTACTATTAAAAAGACGACTTCTTAAGCAATCGTTGAAGTGTCTTAGTAACTACCGCCTTAAGAGAGTTAAACTCACTTAACCATATATTGCATATAACATGTCATCTCCACAATGACACGTTTCTGTTTATTTTCATATATTTATTATCTTTTGGTATAGTGTTAGTGTTTTGCGTAACTAAACAAATATTGAGAATTCGTTTGGCTACTTGGTTAGTAAGGGCTCTACATAGCACATTAAAAATGTGCTAAAATCGAATCATCAAGCAAAGGATAAGCTTCAGTGGATCGCAGTATGGCAGCTGCTCAACCACTTACAACACCTTGCCTGTTACAAAAGTCGTTTACAATTGATTCTAGGCTTTGTCATTGTATTAAATAATGTTTTAATAAGTAACTAGCGCGGCATCAGGTGATCGGAGATCCTCCCAATTTACTATGTTACAAATAACATTGGCATCACATCCATTGTCGTTTATTAAATAAACTTTTAATGGTTTAGAAGCCATACATTGCAAATTGCCCCTTATTTATCATTGCAGTCCAGCACGGATACGACCTTAGAGGCGTTCAGGCATAATCCAACGGACGTAGCGTCATACCACTGTTCGCTCGAACAAGTATTGTGCCATTGGTCCGTACCTGCGGTTCCTCTCGTACTACGCAGGAATGCTGTCGCAACAACGTTTTGTCATTAGTAGGGTAAAACTAACCTGTCTCACGACGGTCTAAACCCAGCTCACGTTGCCTTGCATGGGTGAACAATCCAACGCTTGGTGAATTTTGCTTCACAATGATAGGAAGAGCCGACATCGACTTAATGTACAAATTCCATATGTAT
>JAEIGI010000320.1:0-5000 GCA_018903615.1 Drosophila neocordata
AACAATTTCCTTCTCTTGCTAGAAACTGTAGCCTAAAGATGAAATAGAAAACAATTGCTCTCTCTAGCTAGAAACAGTAACCTAATGTTGAACTAATCCCCTTTAGTCGGGGCATATCGATTTGGAGGGTTTGCTTAGTATATATTATATTAATATATAAAATACCAAGATTTGTGATTCTCCCTCCTTACTTCACGGAGGCAAAAGAAATGGTTATTCTCCCGGTAGCTGAGATGTAGACTTGGTAGGCTAGGCCGTTTTCTTCGTCAGAACTTGCAAGGTTGGTTACGGTAGGGACGTGTCTGGATTCTGTACTTTTAGTTTCGAAGGTATCTTCCTGCTCTGAATCGTCATTCGGTGGACCTTCTACCGTTGCTTACTTCGGATTCGTGGATTTCCTTGATATGTCTAGCGTTGGTACATCCTCGCTGGGGAATGTTGATCGAGATTGTGATTTCTCCAAAATTGGCATCGATGTCTTCCAAGGAAGAGGTTAACCCCGAAAGGACTGATATAAAGGGTAACATTCTAATGAAGGGAATTAGTTCATATGCCTGATTTTGAAAGGAACAAACTGCAAACTACCTAACTTTGCCTGCCTAATAGTGTGATTTACAAACGTGTGATAAACTTAAAAACTAATATTATAACTAAGATAACTAAGGTAAGATATACGTAGTGGTCTGCTGTTTGGTCTTACGAACAGAGATCCCCCTTTAGGAGGGCAGGGACGTTGGGAGATCGAAATCTGTGGAATCTCTTCGCAAGGCTCGGCTCTGTGGTTGTCTTCTGTGTCTTCTAGGATTTCTTCTGGGCTTGGATTCGCTTGTTGATATGGCTTTAGATCGCTGACACTGGCTGTGCGACAGGACCTCCCGTGAGCATCCTGGAGTCGGACGATGTTCCTAGAAATAAAGAATTTTACCTTGAAAGGGCCTTCGAACTTCGGTGCCAACTTGGCAGCAAATCCCTCGGAGGCTTTGGATAGGTAATGTCTTCGCAGCATGACGAGTGACCCGATAGTAGGTCGCCAAGCTCTGTGTCTAAGATTGTAGTAGCGGCTCTGATCCTGAGACGCCTTCTGAATGTTTCTTTGTGCTAGTTTATGAACGTCGACCATTCGTTTGATTCTGCTTTCTGGGGACCAAGGTGTAGATCCTGTTCCAGGAGTGACGGCGTCATATAGGGCACCTGGTAGGCGCGGTTCTTTGCCAAGCACGAGAAATGCTGGGCTGTATCCTGTCGTGTCTGATATGCTTGAGTTGATGGCCAATGTAATTTCCGGTAGTAGCTGGTCCCACGTAGACTGACCTGATTCGAGATATTGAGCTATGATAGTCTTGACGGTGCGGTTTGCACGTTCCGTTGGATTTTGGCGTGGAGTGTAGGGCGCAGTATACTGAAGTTCTATTCCGGAATTTTCGCAAAATGCTTTGAAGTCCTTGCTAGTAAACTGAGTTCCGTTGTCACATACTAATGAGTGTGGAGCTCCGAATCGTCCGATAATTCTTTCCCGAAATGCTTTCTGTAGCGTCGCTGCGGTGGCTTTTCGGAGTGGCACTAGCTCGATCCATCTGCTATAGTTATCCAAGAAGACTAGTAACATCGTGTGGCCTTGCTTTGATCGTGGAAGTGGACCTACAAAGTCTGCTGAGACGAGGTTAAAAGGTTCTTTTACTTGACTCGTAAGCATTTTTCCGGCCGGCTTATTTTGTTCCACCTTGTACTTCTGGCATGGGAGGCAATTCCTCACATGATGATTAACATCTCGATAATAACCAGGCCAATAGTAGCGTTGAGCTACCCGTAGAGTCGTATTCCGTATTCCTAGATGGCCCGCTGTAGGGTCGTCATGGCACTCGCGTAGAACTCGTTTCCTATAGTCTTTGGCCACGCAAAGTTTCCAAGGTATTGGGTCTTCATCATCTGGGTGATGATTCATCCTGCGATAAATTTGATTTCCTTCGTACAAATAGTCTGGCATCTGTTCGGGGTGTTTTTCTAATTGGTTCTTCAGCGTCGTCCACCAGTTGCATTGAGGCGTAGTATCCTGTGCTATTTGTAGTACTGCTTGAGGCTGCCGGGAGAGGGCATCGGCAACAACGTTTAATTTTCCTCGGCGATAGTGAATGTCAAACTCGAACTGCTGTAATTCCAGTGCCCAACGGGCAATTCGTCCAGTAGGATTGTCGATGGAGTTTAACCATTTCAATGCTAGATGGTCTGTTACCACATCGAAGCGATATCCTTCTAGGTATCCGCGCATTTTCCTGATTGCCCAAACTATGGCAAGGCATTCCTTTTCCGTGGCAGAGTAATTTTCTTCGGCTGGTAGTAATCTTCTGCTAGCGTAAGCGATGACTCGTTCTGCTCCTTCCAATCGTTGCGTGAGGACCGCTCCGAGTCCATAGGCGCTGGCGTCTGTTTGTAACGAGAATTTTTCCCGAAAATCGGGACAAGCCAAGACGGGTGCTGAGGTTAATCTGGTTTTTAGTTCTTCGAATGCTTGTTGCTGTTTTGTATCCCAGTGCCATTTTGTGTTCTTCTTGAGTAGTGAAGTCATCGGTTGGACCACACTAGCGAAGTCTGAGACAAATCTGCGGTACCATGAAGCGATGCCTAGACATCGGCGAAGTTGACGCACATTGGTGGGCGGTGATAATTCTTTTACTGCTGCTATCTTCTCGGGATCCGTATGTATACCATGCTCGCTGATGACATGTCCAAGGAACTGAAGACGTCGTCTAAAGAACTTGCACTTCGCTTGGTTGATTCTTAAGTTGGCTGCTCTTAGACGTCGAAAGACTTCTTGAAGGTGGGCCATATGTTCTTCTAGAGTTCGCCCTATGACGATTATATCGTCGAGATAGGCGAAGGCGTGAGGTTCCATCTCGGGTCCGATTACGCTGTCGAGTGCTCGCTGAAAAGTAGCCGAGGCGGAATGCAGGCCGAAAGGCATGACCTTCCAGTGAAATAAGCCTCGTCCTGGAACAGTGAATGCGGTACACTCACGGCTATTCTTGGCCAGGGGGATCTGCCAATAACCGCTTTTGAGATCCAAGGTTGAAATATACTTGGCATCTCTAAGTCTCTCCAGGATATGATTGATTCTTGGCAGCGGGTATGCATCCCGTATAGACTGAGCGTTGAGCTGTCTAAAGTCGATGCACATGCGAGTATCCCCTGTCTTCTTTCCAACGAGGACAATAGGCGCGCTGTGTGGGCTTTTGGAGGGCTCGATCTGATCTTCTTTGAGTAGTTGATCCACTGTGTCGTTGATTATTTGTTGCTGAGCTGGGTTTCTTGGGTAATAACGTTGCTTGATTGGTCGATCGTCTTTCATCGTGATGACGTGTTCTGCAATGTGAGATATTCCTTGTAGCGTTTCGAACTTTGGTAACTCTGTCGCTAGGAAACTGGAGATAACTTGGTCTTCTGTGTTCTTGTCTTCGTTGGGTATAAGCGTTGAAACTTCGTTGCGATCCTGTGGTACTTCTAGTTGGCCTAAAACTGGCGAGGCTGGGACTGGTTCTTGTTGCATTGGTTTCTCGGTGGGGCTTCTGAAAGGGTTTTTCCTGATAGCATCTTCCTGTGGTGAGGGTAAGACTTGGACGTAAGGGCTGTGGCTGTGCTTAGGTAACTTCGGTGACGATGCTTGAGAGTTGTTCTTCTGTGTCTGAGTGGGATGTACATCCGATCACTTAGTGTCATTTAATATTGATTTCGGTGTCCGGGTAATACCCTAACCGAAATCGTATTAAATGTACATGCCGTTGTATGTATGTTATATTGTCAAAGTGTGTTCCATGGTACAGTTGGCAACATGTCTACCAGCAACCATTTCAGTGTCCGGGTAATACCCTAACTGAAATGTTGTTGGTTGTACATGTGCCGACTTAGTGCCATTTAATATTATTCGACGTCCGGGTAATACCCTAGTCGAAGCAATATTAAATGCGCATGAGCATGGAACCACTGTAATGTAATTTTTATGTAGCACAGTGGTCATGATGCCATTTGTTTAGCATTTCAGTGTCCGGGTAATACCCTAACTGAAATGTTAACAACTGTGCATCTGACTACTTAGTGTCTTTTAATATTTATTTCGGTGTCCGGGTAATACCTAACCGAAATAATATTAAATGTACATGAGTATATATGGATCTTCTTAGTAGTGTCCACCCAAATGATAGATATAGATATAGATATAGATATAGATATAGATATAGATATAGTTATAGATATAGATATAGATATAGATATAGATATAGATATAGATATAGATATAGATTTTAGATATAGATATAGATATAGATATAGATATAGATATAGATATAGATATAGATATAGATATAGACATAGATACAGATATAGATATAGATATAGATATAGATATAGATATAGATATAGATATAGATATAGATATAGATATAGATATAGATATAGATATAGATATAGATATAGATATAGATATAGATATAGATATAGATATAGATATAGATATAGATATAGATATAGATATAGATATAGATATAGATATAGATATAGATATAGATATAGATATAGATATAGATATAGATATAGATATAGATATAGATATAGATATAGATATAGATATAGATATAGATATAGATATAGATATAGATATAGATATAGATATAGATATAGATATAGATATAGATATAGATATAGATATAGATATAGATATAGATATAGATATAGATATAGATATAGATATAGATATAGATATAGATATAGATATAGATATAGATAGATATAGATATAGATATAGATATAGATATAGATATAGATATAGATATAGATATAGATATAGATATAGATATAGATATAGATATAGATATAGATATAGATATAGATATAGATATAGATATAGATATAGATATAGATATAGATATAGATAGATATAGATATAGATATAGATATAGATATAGATATAGATATAGATATAGATATAGATATAGATATAGATATAGATATAG
>JAEIGI010000320.1:10000-17208 GCA_018903615.1 Drosophila neocordata
ATATAGATATAGATATAGATATAGATATAGATATAGATATAGATATAGATATAGATATAGATATAGATATAGATATAGATATAGATATAGATATAGATATAGATATAGATATAGATATAGATATAGATATAGATATAGATATAGATATAGATATAGATATAGATATAGATATAGATATAGATATAGATATAGATATAGATATAGATATAGATATAGATATAGATATAGATATAGATATAGATATAGATATAGATATAGATATAGATATAGATATAGATATAGATATAGATATAGATATAGATATAGATATAGATATAGATATAGATATAGATATAGATATAGATATAGATATAGATATAGATATAGATATAGATATAGATATAGATATAGATATAGATATAGATATAGATATAGATATAGATATAGATATAGATATAGATATAGATATAGATATAGATATAGATATAGATATAGATATAGATATAGATATAGATATAGATATAGATATAGATATAGATATAGATATAGATATAGATAGATATAGATATAGATATAGATATAGATATAGATAGATATAGATATAGATATAGATATAGATATAGATATAGATATAGATATAGATATAGATATAGATATAGATATAGATATAGATATAGATATAGATATAGATATATAGATATAGATATAGATATAGATATAGATATAGATATAGATATAGATATAGATATAGATATAGATATAGATATAGATATAGATATAGATATAGATATAGATATAGATATAGATATAGATATAGATACAGATATAGATATAGATATAGATATAGATATAGATATAGATATAGATATAGATATAGATATAGATATAGATATAGATATAGATATAGATATAGATATAGATATAGATATAGATATAGATATAGATATAGATATAGATATAGATATAGATATAGATATAGATATAGATATAGATATAGATATAGATATAGATATAGATATAGATATAGATATAGATATAGATATAGATATAGATATAGATATAGATATAGATATAGATATAGATATAGATATAGATATAGATATAGATATAGATATAGATATAGATATAGATATAGATATAGATATAGATATAGATATAGATATAGATATAGATATAGATATAGATATAGATATAGATATAGATATAGATATAGATATAGATATAGATATAGATATAGATATAGATATAGATATAGATATAGATATAGATATAGATATAGATATAGATATAGATATAGATATAAGATATAGATATAGATATAGATATAGATATAGATATAGATATAGATATAGATATAGATATAGATATAGATATAGATATAGATATAGATATAGATATAGATATAGATATAGATATAGATATAGATATAGATATAGATATAGATATAGATATAGATATAGATATAGATATAGATATAGATATAGATATAGATATAGATATAGATATAGATATAGATATAGATATAGATATAGATATAGATATAGATATAGATATAGATATAGATATAGATATAGATATAGATATAGATATAGATATAGATATAGATATAGATATAGATATAGATATAGATATAGATATAGATATAGATATAGATATAGATATAGATATAGATATAGATATAGATATAGATATAGATATAGATATAGATATAGATATAGATATAGATATAGATATAGATATAGATATAGATATAGATATAGATATAGATATAGATATAGATATAGATATAGATATAGATATAGATATAGATATAGATATAGATATAGATATAGATATAGATATAGATATAGATATAGATATAGATATAGATATAGATATAGATATAGATATAGATATAGATATAGATATAGATATAGATATAGATATAGATATAGATATAGATATAGATATAGATATAGATATAGATATAGATATAGATATAGATATAGATATAGATATAGATATAGATATAGATATAGATATAGATATAGATATAGATATAGATATAGATATAGATATAGATATAGATATAGATATAGATATAGATATAGATATAGATATAGATATAGATATAGATATAGATACAGATATAGATATAGATACAGATATAGATATAGATATAGATATAGATATAGATATAGATATAGATATAGATATAGATATAGATATAGATATAGATATAGATATAGATATAGATATAGATATAGATATAGATATAGATATAGATATAGATATAGATATAGATATAGATATAGATATAGATATAGATATAGATATAGATATAGATATAGATATAGATATAGATATAGATATAGATATAGATATAGATATAGATATAGATATAGATATAGATATAGATATAGATATAGATATAGATATAGATATAGATATAGATACAGATATAGATATAGATACAGATACAGATATAGATATAGATATAGATATAGATATAGATATAGATATAGATATAGATATAGATATAGATATAGATATAGATATAGATATAGATACAGATATAGATATAGATACAGATATAGATATAGATATAGATATAGATATAGATATAGATATAGATATAGATATAGATATAGATATAGATATAGATATAGATATAGATATAGATATAGATATAGATATAGATATAGATATAGATATAGATATAGATATAGATATAGATAGATATAGATATAGATATAGATATAGATATAGATATAGATATAGATATAGATATAGATATAGATATAGATATAGATATAGACATAGACATAGATATAGATATAGATATAGATATAGATATAGATATAGATATAGATATAGATATAGATATAGATATAGATATAGATATAGATATAGATATAGATATAGATATAGATATAGATATAGATATAGATATAGATATAGATACAGATATAGATATAGATATAGATATAGATATAGATATAGATATAGATATAGACATAGATATAGATATAGATATAGATATAGATATAGATATAGATATAGATATAGATATAGATATAGATATAGATATAGATATAGATATAGACATAGATATAGATATAGATACAGATATAGATATAGATATAGATATAGATATAGATATAGATATAGATATAGATATAGATATAGATATAGATATAGATATAGAATAGATATAGATATAGATATAGATATAGATATAGATATAGATATAGATATAGATATAGATATAGATATAGATATAGATATAGATATAGATATAGATATAGATATAGATATAGATATAGATATAGATATAGATATAGATATAGATATAGATATAGATATAGATATAGATATAGATATAGATATAGATATAGATATAGATATAGATATAGATATAGATATAGATATAGATATAGATACAGATATAGATATAGATATAGATATAGATATAGATATAGATATAGATATAGATATAGATTATAGATATAGATATAGATATAGATATAGATATAGATATAGATACAGATATAGATATAGATTATAGATATAGATATAGATATAGATATAGATATAGATATAGATATAGATATAGATATAGATATAGATATAGATATAGATATAGATATAGATATAGATATAGATATAGATATAGATATAGATATAGATATAGATATAGATATAGATATAGATATAGATATAGATATAGATATAGATATAAGATATAGATATAGATATAGATATAGATATAGATATAGATATAGATATAGATATAGATATAGATATAGATATAGATATAGATATAGATATAGATATAGATATAGATATAGATATAGACATAGATATAGATATAGATATAGATACAGATATAGATTATAGATATAGATATAGATATAGATATAGATATAGATATAGATATAGATATAGATATAGATATAGATATAGATATAGATATAGATATAGATATAGATATAGATATAGATATAGATATAGATATAGATATAGATATAGATATAGATATAGATATAGATATAGATATAGATATAGATTATAGATATAGATATAGATATAGATATAGATATAGATATAGATATAGATATAGATATAGATATAGATATAGATATAGATATAGATATAGATATAGATATAGATATAGATATAGATATAGATATAGATATAGATATAGATATAGATATAGATATAGATATAGATATAGATATAGATATAGATATAGATATAGATATAGATATAGATATAGATATAGATATAGATATAGATATAGATATAGATATAGATATAGATATAGATATAGATATAGATATAGATATAGATATAGATATAGATATAGATATAGATATAGATATAGATATAGATATAGATATAGATATAGATATAGATATAGATATAGATATAGATATAGATATAGATATAGATATAGATATATAGATATAGATATAGATATAGATATAGATATAGATATAGATATAGATATAGATATAGATATAGATATAGATATAGATATAGATATAGATATAGATATAGATATAGATATAGATATAGATATAGATATAGATATAGATATAGATATAGATATAGATATAGATATAGATATAGATATAGATATAGATATAGATATAGATATAGATATATAGATATAGATATAGATATAGATATAGATATAGATATAGATATAGATATAGATATAGATATAGATATAGATATAGATATAGATATAGATATAGATATAGATATAGATATAGATATAGATATAGATATAGATATAGATATAGATATAGATATAGATATAGATATAGATATAGATATAGATATAGATATAGATATAGATATAGATATAGATATAGATATAGATATAGATATAGATATAGATATAGATATAGATATAGATATAGATATAGATATAGATATAGATATAGATATAGATATAGATATAGATATAGATATAGATATAGATATAGATATAGATATAGATATAGATATAGATATAGATATAGATATAGATATAGATATAGATAGATATAGATATAGATATAGATATAGATATAGATATAGATATAGATATAGATATAGATATAGATATAGATATAGATATAGATATAGATATAGATATAGATATAGATATAGATATAGATATAGATATAGATATAGATATAGATATAGATATAGATATAGATATAGATATAGATATAGATATAGATATAGATATAGATATAGATATAGATATAGATATAGATATAGATATAGATATAGATATAGATATAGATATAGATATAGATATAGATATAGATATAGATATAGATATAGATATATAGATATAGATATAGATATAGATATAGATATAGATATAGATATAGATATAGATATAGATATAGATATAGATATAGATATAGATATAGATATAGATATAGATATAGATATAGATATAGATATAGATATAGATATAGATATAGATATAGATATAGATATAGATATAGATATAGATATAGATATAGATATAGATATAGATATAGATATAGATATAGATATAGATATAGATATAGATATAGATATAGATATAGATATAGATATAGATATAGATATAGATATAGATATAGATATAGATATAGATATAGATATAGATATAGATATAGATATAGATATAGATATAGATATAGATATAGATATAGATATAGATATAGATATAGATATAGATATAGATATAGATATAGATATAGATATAGATATAGATATAGATATAGATATAGATATAGATATAGATATAGATATAGATATAGATATAGATATAGATATAGATATAGATATAGATATAGATATAGATATAGATATAGATATAGATATAGATATAGATATAGATATAGATATAGATATAGATATAGATATAGATATAGATATAGATATAGATATAGATATAGATATAGATATAGATATAGATATAGATATAGATAT
The DNA here is from genome assembly GCA_018903615.1 of Drosophila neocordata. NCBI lineage: Eukaryota > Metazoa > Arthropoda > Insecta > Diptera > Drosophilidae > Drosophila > Drosophila neocordata. The sequence goes on from JAEIGI010000320.1 coordinate 15,944, forward strand.
AGATATAGATATAGATATAGATATAGATATAGATATAGATATAGATATAGATATAGATATAGATATAGATATAGATATAGATATAGATATAGATATAGATATAGATATAGATATAGATATAGATATAGATATAGATATAGATATAGATATAGATATAGATATAGATATAGATATAGATATAGATATAGATATAGATATAGATATAGATATAGATATAGATATAGATATAGATATAGATATAGATATAGATATAGATATAGATATAGATATAGATATAGATATAGATATAGATATAGATATAGATATAGATATAGATATAGATATAGATATAGATATAGATATAGATATAGATATAGATATAGATATAGATATAGATATAGATATAGATATAGATATAGATATAGATATAGATATAGATATAGATATAGATATAGATATAGATATAGATATAGATATAGATATAGATATAGATATAGATATAGATATAGATATAGATATAGATATAGATATAGATATAGATATAGATATAGATATAGATATAGATATAGATATAGATATAGATATAGATATAGATAGATATAGATATAGATATAGATATATAGATATAGATATAGATATAGATATAGATATAGATATAGATATAGATATAGATATAGATATAGATATAGATATAGATATAGATATAGATATAGATATAGTATATAGATATAGATATAGATATAGATATAGATATAGATATAGATATAGATATAGATATAGATATAGATATAGATATATAGATATAGATATAGATATAGATATAGATATAGATATAGATATAGATATAGATATAGATATAGATATAGATATAGATATATAGATATAGATATAGATATAGATATAGATATAGATATAGATATAGATATAGATATAGATATAGATATAGATATAGATATAGATATAGATATAGATATAGATATAGATATAGATATAGATATAGATATAGATATAGATATAGATATAGATATAGATATAGATATAGATATAGATATAGATATAGATATAGATATAGATATAGATATAGATATAGATATAGTATAGATATAGATATAGATATAGATATAGATATAGATATAGATATAGATATAGATATAGATATAGATATAGATATAGATATAGATATAGATATAGATATAGATATAGATATAGATATAGATATAGATATAGATATAGATATAGATATAGATATAGATATAGATATAGATATAGATATAGATATAGATATA
>JAEIGI010000195.1:0-47782 GCA_018903615.1 Drosophila neocordata
ATAACGATATGGATATCGATATGGATATGTATATCTATTTGGATATGGGTTGATTTTGATATTGATAGCGATATGCATATCGATATGGATATCGATATGGATACGGTGTGGATATCGATATGGATATCACATGTGGATATCGATAGGGATATCGATATGGATAGATATGGATAAAGAATCGATATCGATATGGATGATGATATGGAGATCGATATGGATAACGATATGGATATCGATATGAAAAGCGATATGGATATCGATGTAGATATCGATATGGATTTCGATGGTTTATATGGATAGGGATATGGATATCTATATTTTTAAAATGCATACGGATATGGATGAGGATATGAATTTGGATGATAACGATATGGGTTTTCGATATGGTTATCGATATTGATAACGATATGGATATCGATATGGATATGGATATGGATGTGGATTTTGATAAGGATAGCGAATCCACATGTATATATCAATATGGATTACGATATTGATATCGATATGGATAGTGGAAATCGATATGGATACGATGGATATCTATTATGGATATCGAGAGTGGGATATCGATAGGGGATATCGATATGGATATCGATATGGATATCCTATATGGATATTGATATGGATAAGGAGATGCTATGGATAGCTATAATCTATATGATATCGATACGGATATCGATATGGATATATCGATATGGATATCGATATGGATATCGATATCGATATCGATATGGATATCGATATGGATATCGATATTCATATCGATATGGATATATCGATATGGATATCGATATGGATATCGATATGGATATCGATATCGATATCGATATGGATATCGATATGCATATCGATATTGATATCGATATGGATATCGATATGGATATCGATATCCATATCGATATGATATATCGATATCGATATCGATATCGATATCGATATGCATATCGATATGCATATCGATATCCATATGGATATGGATATCGATATGCATATCGATATCGATATGGATATCCATATCGATATCGATATCGATATCATACGATATCGATATCGATATCGATATCGATATCGATATCGATATCGATATCGATATCGATATCGATATCCATATCGATATCCATATCGATATCCGATATGGATATCGATATGGATATCGATATCGATATATCGATATCGCATATCGATATCGATATCGATATCGATATCGGATATCGATATCGATATACATATCGATATCCATATCGATATCGATATCGATATCATATCGATATCCATATGGATATCCATATCGATATCCATATGGATATCGATATCGATATCCATATCGGGATATCGATATCGATATCCATATCGATATCCATATCGATATCCATATCGATATCCATATCGATATCGATATCGATATGCATATCGATATCATATCGATATATCCATATCGATATCCATATCGATATCCATATCGATATCCATATCGATATCATATCGATATCGATATCGATATCCATATCGATATCCATATCGATATCCATATCGATATCCATATCGATATCCATATCGATATCCATATCGATATCGATATATCGATATCGATATCGATATCGATATCCATATCGATATCCATATCGATATCCATATCGATATCCATATCGATATCCATATCGATATCCATATCGATATCCATATCGATATCCATATCGATATCCATATCGATATCCATATCGATATCCATATCGATATATCCATATCGATATCCATATCGATATCGATATATCGATATATCATATCGATATCATATCGATATCGATATCGATATCCATATCATATGATATCCATATCGATATTCATATCGATATCCATATCGATATCCATATCGATATCCATATCCGATATCGATATCGATATCCATATCGATATCCATATCGATATCCATATCGATATCCATATCGATATCCATATCGATATCCATATCGATATCCATATCGATATCCATATCGATATCCATATCGATATGCATATCGATATCCATATCGATATCCATATCGATATCCATATCGATATCCATATCGATATCCATATCGATATCCATATCGATATCCATATCGATATCCATATCGATATCCATATCGATATCCATATCGATATCCATATCGATATCCATATATCGATATCCATATCGATATCCATATCGATATCCGATATCGATATCCATATATCGATATCCATATCGATATCCATATCGATATCCATATCGATATCCATATCGATATCCATATCGATATCCATATCGATATCCATATCGATATCGATATCGATATCCATATCGATATCCATATCGATATCCATATCGATATCCATATCGATATCGATATCGATATATCGATATCCATATCGATATCCATATCGATATCCATATCGATATCCATATCGATATCCATATCGATATCCATATCGATATCCATATCGATATCCATATCGATATCCATATCGATATCCATATCGATATCCATATCGATATCCATATCGATATCCATATCGATATCCATATCGATATCCATATCGATATCCATATCGATATCCATATCGATATCCATATCGATATCCATATCGATATCCATATCGATATCCATATCGATATCCATATCGATATCCATATCGATATCCATATCGATATCCATATCGATATCCATATCGATATCCATATCGATATCCATATCGATATCCATATCGATATCCATATTGATATCCACATCGATATCCATGTCGATATCCGATATCGATATCCATATCGATATCCATATCGATATCCATATCGATATCCATATCGATATCCATATCGATATCCATATCGATATCCATATCGATATCCATATCGATATATCCATATCGATATCCATATCGATATCCATATCGATATCCATATCGATATCCATATCGATATCCATATCGATATCCATATCGATATCCATATCGATATCCATATCGATATCCATATCGATATCCATATCGATATCCATATCGATATCCATATCGATATCCATATTGATATCCACATCGATATCCATGTCGATATCCGATATCGATATCCATATTGATATCCATATCGATATCCATATCGATATCCATATCGATATCCATATCGATATCCATATCGATATCCATATCGATATCCATATCGATATCCATATCGATATCCATATCGATATCCATATCGATATCCATATCGATATCCATATCGATATCCATATCGATATCCATATCATCGATATCCATATCGATATCCATATCGATATCCATATCGATATCCATATCGATATCCATATCGATATCCATATCGATATCCATATCGATATCCATATCGATATCCATATCGATATCCATATCGATATCCATATCGATATCCATATCGATATCCATATCGATATCCATATCGATATATCGATATCCATATCGATATCCATATCGATATCCATATCGATATCCATATCGATATCCATATCGATATCCATATCGATATCCATATCGATATCCATATCGATATCCATATCGATATCCATATCGATATCCATATCGATATCCATATCGATATCCATATCGATATCCATATCGATATCCATATCGATATCCATATCGATATCCATATCGATATCCATATCGATATCCATATCGATATCCATATCGATATCCATATCGATATCCATATCGATATCCATATCGATATCCATATCGATATCCATATCGATATCCATATCGATATCCATATCGATATCCATATCGATATCCATATCGATATCCATATCGATATCCATATCGATATCCATATCGATATCCATATCGATATCCATATCGATATCCATATCGATATCCATATCGATATCCATATCGATATTCATATCGATATCCATATCGATATCCATATCGATATCCATATCGATATCCATATCGATATCCATATCGATATCCATATCGATATCCATATCGATATCCATATCGATATCCATATCGATATCCATATCATATCGATATCCATATCGATATCCATATCGATATCCATATCGATATCGATATCCATATCGATATCCATATCGATATCCATATCGATATCCATATCGATATCCATATCGATATCCATATCGATATCCATATCGATATCCATATCGATATCCATATCGATATCCATATCGATATCCATATCGATATCCATATCGATATCCATATCGATATCGATATCCATATCGATATCCATATCGATATCCATATCGATATCCATATCGATATCCATATCGATATCCATATCGATATCCATATCGATATCCATATCGATATCCATATCGATATTATCTATATCCATATCGATATCCATATCGATATCCATATCGATATCCATATCGATATCCATATCGATATCCATATCGATATCCATATCGATATCCATATCGATATCCATATCGATATCCATATCGATATCCATATCGATATCCATATCGATATCCATATCGATATCCATATCGATATCCATATCGATATCCATATCGATATCCATATCGATATCCATATCGATATCCATATCGATATCCATATCGATATCCATATATCCATATCGATATCCATATCGATATCCATATCGATATCCATATCGATATCCATATCGATATCCATATCGATATCCATATCCATATCGATATCCATATCGATATCCATATCGATATCCATATCGATATCCATATCGATATCCATATCGATATCCATATCGATATCCATATCGATATCCATATCGATATCCATATCGATATCCATATCGATATCCATATCGATATCCATATCGATATCCATATCGATATCCATATCGATATCCATATCGATATCCATATCGATATCCATATCGATATCCATATCGATATCCATATAGATATCCATATCGATATCCATATCAAAATCCATATCGATATCCATATCGATATCCATATCGATATCCATATCGATATCCATATCGATATCCATATCGATATCCATATCGAAATCCATGTCGATATCCATATCGATATCCATATCGATATCCATATCGATATCCATATCGATATCCACATCGATATCCATATCGATATCCATATCGATATCCATATCGATATCCATATCGATATCCATATCGATATCCATATCGATATCGATATCCATATCGATATCCATATCGATATCCATATCGATATCCATATCGATATCCATATCGATATCCATATCGATATCCATATCGATATCCATATCGATATCCATATCGATATATCGATATCCATATCGATATCCATATCGATATCCATATCGATATCCATATCGATATCCATATCGATATCCATATCGATATCCATATCGATATCCATATCGATATCCATATCGATATCCATATCGATATCCATATCGATATCCATATCGATATCCATATCGATATCCATATCGATATCCATATCGATATCCATATCGATATCCATATCGATATCCATATCGATATCCATATCGATATCCACATCGATATCCATATCGATATCCATATCGATATCCATGTCGATATCCATATTGATATCCATATCGATATCGATATCCATATCGATGTCTATTAATATCGATATCCATATCGCTATCCATATCGAAATCCACGTAGATATCCATATCGATATTCATATGCACATCGATATCCACATCGATATCCATATTGTTATCCATATCAATATCCATATCTATAAAAATATCGTTATCCGTATCGATATTAAGATATTTAGATATACATCTGGAGAAAAATATCGATTACTCTATCGATATTCATATCTATATACATAACACTATACAAATCTATATTCATATCTATATATATCCATATAGATATCCATATCGATATCCATATCGATAGCCATATCGATATCATTCATATCGATATCCATATCGATATCCTATATGATATCCATATCGATATCCATATCGATATCCATATCGATATCCATATCGATATCCATATCGATATCCATATCGATATCCATATCGATATCCATATCGATATCCATATCGATATCCATATCGATATCCATATCGATATCCATATCGATATCCATATCGATATCCATATCGATATCCATATCGATATATCCATATCGATATCCATATCGATATCCGTATCGATATCCATATCGATATCCATATCGATATCCATATCGATATCCATATCGATATCCATATCGATATCCATATCGATATCCATATCGATATCCATATCGATATCCATATCAATATCCATATCGTTATTCATATCGATATCCATATCGATATCTATCCATATCGATATCCGTATCGATATCCATATAGATATGCATATCGCTATCCATATCAAAATCCACATCGAAATGTATATCGATATCCATATCGATATCCATATCGATATCCAAATTGATATCCATATCGATATCCATATCGATATCCGTTTCGATATCCATATCGTTATCCATATCAATATCAATATCGATATAAATATCGATATCCATATAGATATCCATATCGTTATCCATATCAATATCAATATCGATATAAATATCGATATCCATATAGATATCCATTTAGATATCCATATCATTATCAATATCGATATCCATATCGATATCCATATCGATATCCATATCGATATCCATATCGATATCCATATCGATATCCATATCGATTTACATATCGATATCCATATCGTTATCCATATCGATATCCATATCGATATCCATATCGATATCCATATCGATATCCATATCGATATCCATATCAATATCCATATCGTTATTCATATCGAAATCCATATCAATATCTATCCATATCGATATCTGTATCGATATCCGTATCGATATCCATATAGATATGCATATCGCTATCCATATCAAAATCCACATCGAAATCCATATCGATATCCATATCGATATCCATATCGATATCCATATCGATATCCATATCAATATCCATATCGATATCCATATCGATATCTATCCATATCGATATCCGTATCGATATCCGTATCGATATCCGTATCGATATCCGTATCGATATCCGTATCGATATCCGTATCGATATCCATATAGATATGCATATCGCTATCCATATCAAAATCCACATCGAAATGTATCTCGATATCCATATCGATATCCATATCGTTATCCATATCAATATCAATATCGATATAAATATCGATATCCATATCGATATCCATATCGATATCCATATCAATATCCATATCGTTATTCATATCGATATCCATATCGATATCTATCCATATTTATATCCGTATCGATATCCATATAAATATGCATATCGCTATCCATATCAAAATCCACATCGAAATCCATATCGATATCCATATCGATATCCATATCGATATCCATATCGATATCCATATCGATATCCATATCGATATCCATATCGATATCCATATCGATATCCATATCGATATCCATATCGATATCCATATCGATATCCATATCGATATCCATATCGATATCCATATCGATATCCATATCGATATCCATATCGATATCCATATCGATATCCATATCGATATCCATATCGATATCCATATCGATATCCATATCAAAATCCATATCGATATCCATATCCATATGAACATCGATATCCATATCGAAATCCATATCGATATCCATATCGATATCCATATCGATATCCATATCGCTATCCATATCGATATCCATATCGATATCCATATCGATATCCATATAGCTATCCATATCAAAATCCACATCGATATCCATATCCATATCCATATCGATATCCATATCGATATCCATATCGATATCCATATCGATATCCATATCGATATCCATATCGATATCCATATCGATATCCATATCGATATCCATATCGATATCTATATCGATATCCATATCGATATCCATATCGATATCCATATCGATATCCATATCGATATCCATATCGATATCCATATCGATATCCATATCGATATCCATATCGATATCCATATCAATATCCATATCGATATCCATATCGATATCCATATCGATATCCATATCGATATCCATATCGATATCCATATCGATATCCATATCGTTATCCATATCGATATCCATATCGATATCCATATCGATATCCATATCGATATCCATATCGATATCCATATCGATATCCATATCGATATCCATATCGATATCCATATCGATATCCATATCAATATCCATATCGTTATTCATATCGATATCCATATCGATATCTATCCATATCGATATCCGTATCGATATCCGTATCGATATCCATATAGATATGCATATCGCTATCCATATCAAAATCCACATCGAAATGTATATCGATATCCATATCGATATCCATATCGTTATCCATATCAATATCAATATCGATATAAATATCGATATCCATATCGATATCCATATCGATATCCATATCGATATCCATATCGATATCCATATCGATATCCATATCGATATCCATATCGATATCCATATCAATATCCATATCGTTATTCATATCGATATCCATATCGATATCTATCCATATCGATATCCGTATCGATATCCGTATCGATATCCATATCGATATCCATATCGATATCCATATCGATATCCATATCGATATCCGTATCGATATCCGTATCGATATCCATATCGATATCCATATCGATATCCATATCGATATCCATATCGATATCCATATCAATATCCATATCGATATCCATATCGATATCCATATCGATATCCATATCGTTATCCATATCGATATCCATATCGATATCTATATCGATATCCATATCGATATCCATATCGATATCCATATCGATATCCATATCGATATCCATATCGATATCCATATCGATATCCATATCGATATCCATATCGATATCCATATCGATATCCATATCGATATCCATATCGATATCCATATCGATATCCATATCGATATCCATATCGATATCCATATCGATATCCATATCGATATCCATATCGATATCCATATCGATATCCATATCGATATCCATATCGATATCCATATCGATATCCATATCGATATCCATATCGATATCCATATCGATATCCATATCGATATCCATATCGATATCCATATCGATATCCATATCGATATCCATATCGATATCCATATCGATATCCATATCGTTATCCATATCGATATCCATATCGATATCCATATCGATATCCATATCGATATCCATATCGATATCCATATCGATATCCATATCGATAACCATATTGATATCCATATCGATATCCATATCGATATCCATATAAAAATCCATATCGATATCCATATCGATATCTATATCGATATCCATATCGATATCCATATCGAAATCCATATCGTTATCCATATCGAAATTCATGTCTTTATCCATATCGATATGCAAGTCTTTATAAATATCGATATACACATCGATATCCATATCGATATCCACATCGATATCCATATCGATATCCATATCGATATCCATGTCGATATCCATATTGATATCCATATCGATATCGATATCCATATCGATGTCTATTAATATCGATATCCATATCGCTATCCATATCGAAATCCACGTAGATATCCATATCGATATTCATATGCACATCGATATCCATATTGTTATCCATATCAATATCCATATCTATAAAAATATCGTTATCCGTATCGATATTAAGATATTTAGATATACATCTGGAGAAAAATATCGATTACTCTATCGATATTCATATCTATATACATAACACTATACAAATCTATATTCATATCTATATAAATCCATATAGATATCCATATCGATATCCATATCGATAGCCATATCGATATCCATATCGATATCCATATCGATATCCATATAGAAATCCACATAGATATCCATATCGATATCCATATCCACATCGATATCCACATCGATATCCATATCGTTATCCATATCAATATCCATATCGATATAAATATTGATATCCATATAGATATCCATATCGATATCCATATCGATATCCATATCGATATCCATATCGATATCCATATCGATATCCATATCGATATCCATATCGATATCCATATCGATATCCATATCGATATCCATATCGATATCCATATCGATATCCATATCGATATCCATATCGATATCCATATCGATATCCATATCGATATCCATATCGATATCCATATCAATATCCATATCGTTATTCATATCGATATTCATATCGATATCTATCCATATCGATATCCGTATCGATATCCATATAGATATGCATATCGCTATAGATATCAAAATCCACATCGAAATGTATATCGATATCCATATCGATATCCATATCGATATCCAAATTGATATCCATATCGATATCCATATCGATATCCGTTTCGATATCCATATCGATATCCATATCGTTATCCATATCAATATCAATATCGATATAAATATCGATATCCATATAGATATCCATATCGTTATCCATATCAATATCAATATCGATATAAATATCGATATCCATATAGATATCCATTTTGATATCCATATCATTATCAATATCGATATCCATGTCGATATCCATATCGATATCCATATCGATATCCATATCGATATCCATATCGATTTCCATATCGATATCCATATCGATATCCATATCGATATCCATATCGTTATCCATATCGATATCCATATCGATATCCATATCGATATCCATATCGTTATCCATATCGATATCCATATCGATATCCATATCGATATCCATATCGATATCCATATCGATATCCATATCAATATCCATATCGTTATTCATATCGAAATCCATATCAATATCTATCCATATCGATATCTGTATCGATATCCGTATCGATATCCATATAGATATGCATATCGCTATCCATATCAAAATCCACATCGAAATGTATATCGATATCCATATGGATATCCATATCGATATCCAAATCGATATCCATATCGATATCCATATCGATATCCGTTTCGATATCCATATCGATATCCATATCGTTATCCATATCAATATCAATATCGATATAAATAACGATATCCATATAGATATCCATATCGTTATCCATATCAATATCAATATCGATATAAATATCGATATCCATATAGATATCCATTTAGATATCCATATCATTATCAATATCGATATCCATGTCGATATCCATATCGATATCCATATCGATATCCATATCGATATCCATATCGATATCCATATCGATATCCATATCGACATCCATATCGATATCCATATCGATATCCATATCGATATCCATATCGTTATCCATATCGATATCCATATCGATATCCATATCGATATCCATATCGATATCCATATCGATATCCATATCGATATCCTTATCAATATCCATATCGAAATCCATATCGATATCTATCCATATCGATATCCGTATCGATATCCATATAGATATGCATATCGCTATCCATATCAAAATCCACATCGAAATGTATCTCGATATCCATATCGATATCCATACCGTTATCCATATCAATGTCAATATCGATATAAATATCGATATCCATATCAATATCCATATCGATATCCATATCAATATCCATATCGTTATTCATATCGATATCCATATCGATATCTATCCATATTTATATCCGTATCGATATCCATATAAATATGCATATCGCTATCCATATCAAAATCCACATCGAAATCCATATTGATATCCATTTCGATATCCATATCGTTATCCATATCGATATCCATATCGATATCCATATCGATATCCATATCGATATCCACATCGATATCCATATCGATATCCATATCACTATCCATATCGATATCCATATCGATATCCATATCGATATCCATATCGATATCCATATCGATATCCATATCGCTATCCATATCAAAATCCACATCGATATCCATATCCATATGAACATCGATATCCATATCGAAATCCATATCGATATCCATATCGATATCCATATCGATATCCATATCGCTATCCATATCGATATCCATATCGATATCCATATCGATATCCATATCGCTATCCATATCAAAATCCACATCGATATCCATATCCATATGAACATCGATATCCATATCGAAATCCATATCGATATCCATGTCGATATCCATATCGCTATCCATATCAAAATCCACATCGAAATCCATATTGATATCCATATCGATATCCATATCGTTATCCATATCGATATCCATATCGATATCCATATCGATATCCATATCGATATCCACATCGATATCCATATCGATATTCATATCGATATCCATGTCGATATCCATATCGCTATCCATATCAAAATCCACATCGAAATCCATATTGATATCCATATCGATATCCATATCGATATCCATATCGATATCCATATCGATATCCATATCGATATCCATATCGATATACATATCGATAATTATATCGATATCCATATCGATATTCATATCGTTATCCATATCGATATTCATATCTATATCCATATCGATATCTATCCATATCGATATCCATATCGCTATCCATATCAAAATCCACATCGATATCCATATCCATATGAACATCGATATCCATATCGAAATCCATATCGATATCCATGTCGATATCCATATCGATATCCATATCGATATCCAGATCGATATGCATATCGATATCCATATCGATATTCATATCGATATCCATATCGATATCTATCCATATCGATATCCATATCGCTATCCATATCAAAATCCACATCGATATCCATATCCATATGAACATCGATATCCATATCGAAATCCATATCGATATCCATGTCGATATCCAATCGATATCCATATCGATATCCATGTCGATATCCATATTGATATCCATATCGATATCGATATCCATATCGATATCCATGTCGATATCCATATTGATATCCATATCGATGTCTATCCATATCGAAATAAATATCGCTATCCATATCGAAATCCACATAGATATCCCGAACGATATCCATATCCACATCGATATCCACATCGATATCCATATCGTTATCCATATCAATATCTATATCGATATAAATATCGATATCCATATCGATATCCATATCGAAATCCATATCGATATCCATATCGAAATCCATATCGACATCCGTATAGATATCCATATAGATATACATATAGATATGCTTATCGCTTTCCATATCAAAATCCACATCGAAATCCATATTGATATCCATATCGAAATCCATATCGTTATCCATATCGATATCCATATCGATATCCATATCGATATCCATATCGATATCCACATCGATATCCATATCGATATCCATATCGCTATCCATATCGATATCCATATCGATATCCATATCGATATCCAAATCAATATCCATATCGATGTCTATCCATATCGAAATCCACATAGATATCCATATCGATATCCATATGCACATAGATATCCATATCGTTATCCATATCGATATAAATATCGATATCCATATCGATATCCATATCGATATCCATATCGATATCGATATCCATATCGATATCGATATCCATATCGATATCCATATCGATATCCATATCGATATCAATATCAATATCCATATCGATGTCTATTCATATCGATATCCATATCGCTATCCATATCGAAATCCGATGTGGATTTTGATATGTATAGCGATATGCATATCTATATGTATTTCTATATAGATATCGATACGGATATCGATATGGATTTCGATATCTATATCGATATGGATATATCGAAATATCGAAATCCATTTCGATATCCATGTCGATATCCATATCGCTATCCATATCAAAATCCACATCGAAATCCATATTGATATCCATATCGATATCCATATCGATATCCATATCGATATCCATATCGATATTCATATCGATATCCATATCGATATCCATATCGATATCCATATCGCTATCCATATCGATATTCATATCGATATCCATATCGATATCTATCCATATCGATATCCATATCGCTATCCATATCAAAATCCACATCGATATCCATATCCATATGAACATCGATATCCATATCGAAATCCATATCGATATCCATGTCGATATCCATATCGATATCCATATCGATATCCAGATCGATATGCATATCGATATCCATATCGATGTTCATATCGATATCCTTATTGATATCCACATCGATATCCAATCGATATCCATATCGATATCCATGTCGATATCCATATCGATATCCATATCCATATCGATATCAACATCGAAATCCATATCGTTATCCATATCAATATCCATATCGATATAAATATCGATATCCATATCGATATCCATATCGATATCCATATCGATATCCATATCGATATCCATATCGATATCCATATCGATATCCATATCGATATCCATGTCGATATCCATATCGATATCCATATCGCTATCCATATCGAAATCCACGTACATATCCATATCGATATTCATATGCACATCGATATCCATATTGTTATCCATATCAATATCCATATCTATAAAAATATCGTTATCCGTATCGATATTAAGATATTTAGATATACATCTGGAGAAAAATATCGATTACTCTATCGATATTCATATCTATATACATAACACTATACAAATCTATATTCATATCTATATATCCATATAGATATCCATATCGATATCCATATCGATAGCCATATCGATATCCATATCGATATATATATCGATATCCATATAGAAATCCACATAGATATCCATATCGATATCCATATCCACATCCATATCCACATCGATATCCATATCGTTATCCATATCAATATCCATATCGATATAAATATTGATATCCATATAGATATCCATATCGATATCCATATCGATATCCATATCGTTATTCTTATCGATATCCATATCGATATCTATCCATATCGATATCCGTATCGATATCCGTATCGTTATCCATATCGATATCCATATCGATATCCATATCGATATCCATATGGATATCCATATCAATATCCATATCGTTATTCATATCGATATTGATATCGATATCTATCCATATCGATATCCGTATTGATATCCATATAGATATGCATATCGCTATACATATCAAAATCCACATCGAAATGTATATCGATATCCATATCGATATCCATATCGATATCCATATCGATATCCATATCGATATCCATATCGATATCCGTATCGATATCCATATCGATATCCATATCGTTATCCATATCAATATCAATATCGATATAAATATCGATATCCATATAGATATCCATATCGTTATCCATATCAATATCAATATCGATATAAATATCGATATCCATATCGATATCCATATCGATATCCATATCAATATCCATATCGATATCCATATCGATATCCATATCGATATCCATATCGATATCCATATCGATATCCATATCGATATCCATATCGATATCCATATCGATATCCATATCGATATCCATATCGATATCCATATCGATATCCATATCGATATCCATATCGATATCCATATCGATATCCATATCGATATCCATATCGATATCCATATCAATATCCATATCGTTATTCATATCGATATCCATATCGATATCTATCCATATCGATATCCGTATCGATATCCGTATCGATATCCATATAGATATGCATATCGCTATCCATATCAAAATCCACATCGAAATGTATATCGATATCCATATCGATATCCATATCGATATCCAAATCGATATCCATATCGATATCCATATCGATATCCGTATCGATATCCATATCGATATCCATATCGTTATCCATATCAATATCAATATCGATATAAATATCGATATCCATATAGATATCCATATCGTTATCCATATCAATATCAATATCGATATAAATATCGATATCCATATAGATATCCATTTAGATATCCATATCATTATCAATATCGATATCCATGTCGATATCCATATCGATATCCATATCGATATCCATATCGATATCCATATCGATATCCATATCGATATCCATATCGATATCCATATCGATATCCATATCGATATCCATATCGATATCCATATCGTTATCCATATCGATATCCATATCGATATCCATATCGATATCCATATCGATATCCATATCGATATCCATATCGATATCCATATCGATATCCATATCGATATCCATATCGATATCCATATCGATATCCATATCGATATCCATATAGATATCCATATCGCTATCCATATCAAAATCCATATCGATATCCATATCGATATCCATATCGATATCCATATCGTTATCCATATCGATATCCATATCGATATAAATATCGATATCCATATCGATATCCATATCGATATCCATATCAATATCCATATCGTTATTCATATCGATATCCATATCGATATCTATCCATATCGATATCCGTATCGATATCCATATCGATATCCATATCGATATCCATATCGATATCCATATCGATATCCATATCGATATCCATATCGATATCCATATCGTTATCCATATCGATATCCATATCGATATCCATATCGATATCCATATCGATATCCACATCGATATCCATATCGATATCCATATCGATATCCATATCGATATCCATATCGATATCCATATCGATATCCATATCGATATCCATATCGATATCCATATCGATATCCATATCAAAATCCACATCGATATCCATATCGATATCCACATCGATATCCATATCGATATCCATATCGATATCCATATCGATATCCATATCGATATCCATATCGATATCCATATCGATATCCATATCGATATCCATATCGATATCCATATCGCTATCCATATCGATATCCATATCGATATCCATATCCATATGCATATCGATATCCATATCGATATCCATATCGATATCCATATCGATATCCATATCGATATCCATATCGATATCCATATCGATATCCATATCGATATCCATATCGATATCCATATCGATATCCATATCGATATCCATATCGATATCCATATCGATATCCATATCGATATCCATATCGATATCCATATCGATATCCATATCGATATCCATATCGATATCCATATCAATATCCATATCGATATCCATATCGATATCCATATCGATATCCATATTGATATCCATATCGATATCCATATCGATATCCATATCGATATCCATATCGATATCCATATCGATATCCATATCGATATACATATCGATATCCATATCGATATCCATATCGATATTCATATCGATATCCATATCGATATCCATATCTATATCCATATCGATATCGATATCCATATCGATATCCATATCGCTATCCATATCAAAATCCACATCGATATCCATATCCATATGAACATCGATATCCATATCGAAATCCATATCGATATCCATATCGATATCCATATCGATATCCATATCGATATCCATATCGATATCCATATCGATATCCATATCGATATTCATATCGATATCCATATCGATATCCATATCGATATCCATATCGATATCCATATCAAAATCCATATCGATATCCATATCCATATGAACATCGATATCCATATCGAAATCCATATCGATATCCATATCGATATCCATATCGATATCCATATCGATATCCATATCGATATCCATATCGATATCCATATTGATATCCATATCGATATCGATATCCATATCGATATCCATATCGATATCCATATCGATATCCATATCGATATCCATATCGATATCCATATCGATATCCATATCGCTATCCATATCGAAATCCACATAGATATCCATATCGATATCCATATCGATATCCATATCGATATCCATATCGATATCCATATCGATATCCATATCGATATCCATATCGATATCCATATCGATATCCATATCGATATCCATATCGAAATCCATATCGATATCCATATCGAAATCCATATCGATATCCATATCGATATCCATATCGATATCCATATCGATATCCATATCGATATCCATATCGATATCCATATCGAAATCCATATCGATATCCATATCGATATCCATATCGATATCCATATCGATATCCATATCGATATCCATATCGATATCCATATCGATATCCATATCGATATCCATATCGATATCCATATCGATATCCATATCGATATCCATATCGATATCCATATCGATATCCATATCGATATCCATATCGATATCCATATCGATATCCATATCGATATCCATATCGAAATCCACATAGATATCCATATCGATATCCATATCGATATCCATATCGATATCCATATCGATATCCATATCGATATCCATATCGATATCCATATCGATATCCATATCGATATCCATATCGATATCCATATCGTATATCGATATCCATATCGATATCCATATCGATATCCATATCGATATCCATATCGATATCCATATCGATATCCATATCGATATCCATATCGATATCCATATCGATATCCATATCGATATCCATATCGATATCTATATCGATATCCATATCGATATCCATATCGATATCCATATCGATATCCATATCGATATCCATATCGATATCCATATCGATATCCATATCGATATCCATATCGATATCCATTTCGATATCCATATCGATATCCATATCGCTATCCATATCAAAATCCATATCGAAATCCATATCGATATCCATATCGATATCCATATCGATATCCATATCGATATCCATATCGATATACATATCGATATTCATATCGATATCCATATCGATATTCATATCGTTATCCATATCGATATTCATATCGATATCCATATCGATATCTATCCATATCGATATCCATATCGCTATCCATATCAAAATCCACATCGATATCCATATCCATATGAACATCGATATCCATATCGAAATCCATATCGATATCCATGTCGATATCCATATCGATATCCATATCGATATCCATATCGATATACATATCGATAATTATATCGATATCCATATCGATATTCATATCGTTATCCATATCGATATCCATATCGATATCCATATCGATATCCATATCGATATCCATATCGATATCCATATCGCTATCCATATCAATATCCATATCGATATCCATATCCATATGTCACATCGATATCCATATCGATATCCATATCGATATCCATATCGATATCCATATCGATATCCATATCGATATCCATATCGATATCCATATCGATATCCATATCGATATCCATATCGATATCCATATCGATATCCATATCGATATCCATATCGATATCCATATCGATATCCATATCGATATCCATATCGATATCCATATCGATATCCATATCGATATCCATATCGATATCCATATCGATATCCATATCGATATCCATATCGATATCCATATCGATATCCATATCGATATCCATATCGATATCCATATCGATATCCATATCGATATCCATATCGATATCCATATCGATATCCATATCGATATCCATATCGATATCCATATCGATATCCATATATCGATATCCATATCGATATCCATATCGATATCCATATCGATATCCATATCGATATCCATATCGATATCCATATCGATATCCATATCGATATCCATATCGATATCCATATCGATATCCATATAGATATCATATCGCTATCCATATCGATATCCATATCGATATCCATATCGATATCCATATCGATATCCATATCGATATCCATATCGATATCCATATCGATATCCATATCGATATCCATATCGATATCCATATCGATATCCATATCGATATCCATATCGATATCCATATCGATATCCATATAGATATCATATTCATATCGATATCCATATCAAAATCCACATCGAAATCCATATTGATATCCATATCGATATCCATATCGTTATCCATATCGATATCCATATCGATATCCATATCGATATCCATATCGGTATCCATATCGAAATTCACATAGATATCCATATCGATTTCCATATCCACATCCATATCGTTATCCATATCGATATACATATCGATAATTATATCGATATCCATATTGATGTTCATATCGATATCCATATCGATATCTATCCATATCAATATCCATATCGCTATCCATATTGAAATCCACATCGATATCTATATTGATATATATATGCACATCGATATCCATATCGATATCCATATCGACCATATCAACATCGATATGGATAGACATCGATATGGATATCGATTTCGATATGGATATCAATATGGATATCGACATGGATATCGATATGGATATCGATATGGATATCGATTGTATATCGATGTGGATATCAATAAGGATATCGATATGAATATCGATATGGATATCGATATGGATAACGATATGGATATCATTATGGATATCGATATGGATATCGATATGGATTTCAATATGGATATCGATATGGATATCGATATAGATATCGATATGGGTATCGATATGGATATCGAAATGGATATCGATATGGATATCGATATGGATATCGATATGGATATCGATATGGATATCGATATGGATATCGATATGGATATCGATATGGATATCGATATGGATTTCGTTGTGGATTTTGATATGAATAGCGATTTGCATATCTATATGTATATCGATATGGATATCGATATGGATATCGATGAGGATTTCGATATGGATATCGATGTGGATAACGATATGGGTATCGATATGGATATCGATATGGATTTCGATGTTGATTTTGATATAGATAGCGGTATGCGTATCTATATGTAAATCGATACGGATATCGATATGGATTTCGATATGTATAACGAAACGGATATCGATATGGATATCGAAATGGATATCGATATGGATTTCGATGTGGATTTTGATATGTATAGCGATATGCATATCTATATGTATTTCTATATAGATATCGATACGGATATCGATATGGATTTCGATATGGATATCGATATGGATGTCGTTATAGATATCGATATGTATATCGATATGGATATCGATATGGATAACGATATGGATATCGATATGGATATCGATATGGATATCGATGTGGATTTCGATAGGGATATCGATGTGGATTTCGATATGGATAGCGATATGGATATCGATATGGATATCGATATGGATATCGATATGGATATCGATATGGATATCGATATGGATATCGATATGGATATCGATATGGATATCGATATGGATTTCAATATGGATATCGATATGGATATCGATATAGATATCGATATGGGTATCGATATGGTTATAGATATGGATATCGATATGGAGTTCGTTGTGGATTTTGATATGGATAGCGATTTGCATATCTATATGTATATCTACATGTATATCGATATGGATATCGATGAGTATTTCGATATCGCTATCGATGTGGATTTCGATATGCATAGCGATATGGATATCTATATGGATATCGACATGGATATCTATATGGATATCGACATGGAGAGACACATGGATATCGATATGGATAAAGACATGGATATCGATATGGATATCGATATGGATTTCGATGTGGATTTTGATATGTATAGCGGTATGCATATCTATATGTATTTCTATATAGATATCGTTACGGATATCGATATGGATTTCGATATGTATATCGATATGGATATCGATATGGTTATCGATATGGATATCGATCTGGATAACGATATGGATGTCGATATGGATATCGATATGGATAAAGATATGGATATCGATATGGATATCGATATGGATGTCAATATGGTATACGATATGCATAGCGATATGGATATCTATATGGATATCGACATGGATATCTATATGGATATCGACATGGAGAGACACATGGATATCGATATGGATAAAGACATGGATATCGATATGGATATCGATATGGATTTCGATGTGGATTTTGATATGTATAGCGGTATGCATATCTATATGTATTTCTATATAGATATCGTTACGGATATCGATATGGATTTCGATATGTATATCGATATGGATATCGATATGGTTATCGATATGGATATCGATCTGGATAACGATATGGATGTCGATATGGATATCGATATGGATAAAGATATGGATATCGATATGGATATCGATATGGATGTCAATATGGATATCGATATGGATATCGATATGGATATTGATATGGGTTTCGATGTTAATTTTGATATGGATAGCGGTATGCATATCTATATGTATATCGATACGGATATCGATATGGATTTTGATGTGTATAACGATATGTATATCGATATGGATATCGATGTGGATATCGATATGGATATCGATATGGATATCGATATATGATTTTGATATGGATACGATTTGATGTCTATATGTATCCATGTATATCGATATGATATCGATATGGATATCGATATGGATAACGATATGGATATCGATATGGATATCGATATGGATATCGATATGGATATCGATATGGATATCGATATGGATATCGATATGTATATCGATACGGATATCGATATGGATTTTGATGTGTATAACGATATGTATATCGATATGGATATCGATATGGATATCGATATGGATATCGATATGGATATCGATATGGATATCGATATGGATTTCGTTGTGGATTTTGATATGGATAGCGATTTGCATGTCTATATGTATACCTACATGTATATCGATATGAATATCGATATGGATATCGATATGGATATCGATATGGATATCGATATGGATATCGATATGGATATCGAAATGGATATTGATATGGATATCGATATGAATATAGATATGGATATCGATATGAATATCGATATGGATGTCGAAGTCGATCGAAAATCCATATCTCTATCCAAATCGAAATCCACATAGATATCCATATCGATATACAAATCCACATCGATATCCACATCGATATCCATACCGTTACCCATATCAATATCCATATCGACATAAAAATGGATATAAATATCGACATCCATATCAATATTCATATCAATATCCATATCGATTCCCATATCGTTATCCATATCGAAATCCATATCGACATCCGTATCGATATCCATATCTATATTCATATCGATATCCATATCGATATCCATATCGTTATCCATATCGATATCCATGTCGATATCCATATCGATATCCATATTGATATCCATATCAATATCCATATCGGTATCCATATCGTTATCCATATCAATATAAATATCGATATCCATATCGACATCCATATCGATATCCATATCGATATCCATATCGATATCCATATCGATATCCATATCGATATCCATATCGATGTCTATCCATATCGATGTCCATATCGCTATCCATATCGAAATCCATATAGATATCTATATCGATTTCCATATCCACATCCATATCGATATCCATATCGATATCCATATCGATATGATCGATATCCATATCGATATCGATATGCATATCCATATGCACATCGATATCCATATCGATATCCATATCGATATCCATATCGATATCCATATCGATATCCATATCGACATCCATATCGATATACATATCGATATCCGTATCGATATCCATATAGATATGCATATCGTTATCCATATCAAAATCCTCATCGAAATCCATTTCGATATCCATATTGATATCCATATCGATATCCATGCCTCTATCGACATCCATATAGATATCCGTATCGCTATCCATATCGAAATCCACATCGATATCCCTATCGATATCCATATCGATATCCATATCGACATCCATATCGATATCCATATCGCCATCCGTATCGATATCCATATAGATATACATATAGATATGCATATCGCTATCCATATCAAAATTTACATCGAAATCTATATCGATATCCATATCGATATTCATATCGATATCCATATCGTTATCCATATCGATATCCATGTCGATATCCATGTCGATATCTATATTGATATCCATATCGATATCCATATCGATATCCATACGGATATCCATATCGATATACATATCGTTATCCATATCGATATAAATATCGATATCCATATCGATATCCATATCGATATGGTTATCGATATCCACATCGATATCTATATCGATATCCATATCGCTATCCACCTCGCTATCCATATCGAAATCCACGTCGATATCTATATCGATATCCATATCCATATGCACATCGATATCCATATCGATATCTATATCGATATCCATATCGATATCCATATCGATATCCATATCGATATCCATATCGATATCCATATCGATATCCATATCGATATCCATATCGATATCCATATCGATATCCATATCGATATCCGTATCGATATCCATATAGATATGCATATCGTTATCCATATCAAAATCCACATCGAAATCCATTTCGATATCCATTTCGATATCCATATCGATATCTATATCGATATCCATATCGTTATCCATATCGATATCCATGTCGATATATATATCGATATCCATATCGATATCCATATCGATATCCATACCGATATCCATATCGATATCCATATCGTTATCGATATCGATATCCATATCGACATCCATATCCATATCCATATCGATATCCGTATCGATATAGATATCGATATGGATGTCGATATGGATATCGATATGGATATCGGTATGGATATCGATATGGATATCGATATGGATATCGATATGGATATCGATATGGATTTCGTTGTGGATTTCGATATGGATAGCGATTTGCATATCTATATGTATTTCTACATGTATATCGATATGGATATCGATATGGATAAAGACATCGATATCGATATGGATATCGATATGGATAAAGACATCGATATCGATATGGATATCGATATGGATATCGATATGGATATCGATATGGACATCGATATAAATATCTATATGGATATCGATATGGTTATAGATATGGATATCGATATGGATATCGATATGGAGTTCGTTGTGGATATGGATAGCGATTTGCATATCTATATGTATATCTACATGTATATCGATATGGATATCGATGAATATTTCGATATCGCTATCGATGTGGATTTCGATATGGATAGCGATATGGATATCTATATGGATATCGATATGGATATCTATATGGATATCGAAATGGATAGACACATGGATATCGATATGGATAAAGACATGGATATCGATATGGATATCGATATGAATTTCGATGTGGATTTTGATATGTATAGCGGTATGCATATCTATGTGTATTTCTATATAGATATCAATACGGATATCGATATGGATTTCGATATGTATATCGATATGGATAACGATATGGATATCGATATGGATATCGATATGGATGTCAATATGGATATCGAAATGGATATCGATATGGATATCGATATGGGCTTCGATGTTGATTTTGATATGGATAGCGGTATGCATATCTATATGTATATTGATACGGATATCGATATGGATTTCGATGTGTATAACGATATGGATATCGATGTGTATAGCGATATGCATATCTATATGTATTTCTATAAAGTTATCGATACGGATATCGATATGGATTTCGATATGTATATCGATATGGATATCGATATGGATATCGAAATGGATATCGATATGGATATCGATATGAATATAGATATGGATATCGATATGAATATCGATATGAATATCGATATGGATGTCGAAGTCGATCGAAAATCCAAATCGAAATCCAGATAGATATCCATATCGATATACAAATCCACATCGATATCCACATCGATATCCATACCATTATCCATATCAATATCCATATCGACATAAAAATCGATATAAATATCGATATCCCTATCGATATTCATATCAATATCCATATCGATTCCCATATCGTTATCCATATCGAAATCCATATCGACATCCGTATCGATATCCATATAGATATTCATATATATATGCATATCGCTATCCATATCAAAATCCACATCGAAATCCAATTCGATATCCATTTCGATATATATATCGATATCCATATCGATATCCATATTGATATCCATATCGATATCCATATCGCTATCCATATCGTTATCCATATCAATATAAATATCGATATCCATATCGATATCCATATCGATATCCATATCGATGTCTATCCATATCGATGTCCATATCGCTATCCATATCGAAATCCATATAGATATCCATATCGATTTCCATATCCACATCCATATCCATATCGTTATCCATATCGATATCCACATCGATATCCATATCGATATATATATCGATATCCATATCGATATCCATATTGATATCCATATCGATATCCATATCGATATCCATGTCGATATCCATATCGATATATATATCGTTATCCATTTCGATATCCATATCGATATCCATATCGATATCCATCCGTATCCGTATCGCTATCTATATCGAAATCCACATCGATATCCCTATCGATATCCATATCGATATCCATATCGATATCCATATCGATATCCATATCGATATGGTTATCGATATCCACATCGATATCTATATCGATATCCATATCGGTATCTACCTCGCTATCCATATCGAAATCCACATCGATATCTATATCGATATCCATATCCATATGCACATCGATATCCATATCGTTATCCATATCAAAATCCACATCGAAATCCATTTCGATATCCATTTCGATAACCATATCGATATCTATATCGATATCCATATCCTTATCCATATCGATATCCATGTCGATATATATATCGATATCCATATCGATATCCATATCGATATCCATACCGATATCCATATCGATATCCATATCGTTATCGATATCGATATCCATATCGACATCCATATCGATATCCATATCGATATCCGTATCGATGGATTTCGATGTGGATTTTGGTATGGATAATGATATGCATATCTATATGGATATCGATACGGATATCGATATGGATATCGATATGGATATCGATATGGATATCGATATGGATATCGATATGGATATCGATATGGATATCGATATGGATATCGATATGGATATCGATATGGATATCGATATGGATATCGATATGGATATCGATATGGATATCGGTTTGGATATCGATATGGATATCGATATATATATCGACATGGATATCGATATGGATAAGGATATGGATATCGATATTGATATCGATATGGATATCGATATGGATATCGATATGGATATCGATATGGATATCGATATAGATATCGATATGGATATCGATGTGCATATGGATATGGATATCGATATAGATATCGATGTCGATTTCGATATGGATAGCGAGGTAGATACCGATATGGATATCGATAACCATATCGATATGGATATCGATATGGATATCGATATTTATATCGATATGGATAACGATATGTATATCGATATGGATATCCGTATGGATATCGATATGGATATCGATATGGATATCGATATAGATATCGACATGGATATCGATATGGATAACGATATGGATATCGATATTTATATCGATATGGATAACGATATGTATATCGATATGGATATCCGTATGGATATCGATATGGATATCGATATGGATATCGATATAGATATCGACATGGATATCGATATGGATATCGATATGCATATCGATATAGATTTCGATGTAAATTTTGATATGGATAGCTATATGCATATCTATATGTATATCTATATGGATATCGATACGGATGGCGATATGGATATCGATATGGATGTCGATATGGATATCGATATGGATATCGATATGGATATCGATATTTATATCGATATGGATAACGATATGTATATCGATATGGATATCCGTATGGATATCGATATGGATATCGATATGGATATCGATATGGATATCGATATAGATATCGACATGGATATCGATATGGATAACGATATGGATATCGATATGAATATCGATATGGATATCGATATAGATTTCGATGTAAATTTTGATATGGATAGCGATATGCATATCTATATGTATACGGATGGCGATATGGATATCGATATGGATGTCGATATGGATATCGATATGGATATCGATATGGATATCGATATGGATATCGATAGGGATATCGATGTGGATTTCGATATGGATATCGATGTGGATTTCGATATGGATAGCGATATGGAAATCTATATGGATATCGATACGGATATCGATATGGATAAAGAAATGGATATCGATATGGATAGAGATATGGATATCCATATGGATAACGATACGGATTTCGATGCATATCGATATGCATATCCATATGTATATCTATATAGATATCGATTACGGATATCGATATGGATTTCGATATGGATAACGATATGGATTTGGATATGGATAACGATATGGATATCGATATTGATATCGATATGGATTTCGATATGGATAACGATATGGATTTCGATATGGATAACGATATGGATATCGATATAGATATCGATGTGGATTTCGATATGTATAGCGATATGGATATCTATATGGATATCGATACGGATATCGATATGGATAAAGAAATGGATATCGATATGGATATCGATATGGATGTCGATATGGATGTCGATATGGATATCGATATGGATAACGATATGGATATCGATATGGATATCCGTATGGATATCGATATGGATATCGATGTGGATTTCGATATGGATATCGATGTGGATTTCGATATGGATAGCGATATGGATATCTATATGGATATCGATACGGATAAAGATATCGATATGGATAAAGAAATGGATATCGATATGGATATCGATATGGATGTCGATATTGATATCGATATGGATATTGATATGGATAACGATATGGATTTCGATATGGATAACGATATGGATTTGGATATGGATAACGATATGGATATCGATATACATATCGATATGGATTTCGATATGGATAACGATATGGATTTCGATATGGATAACGATATGGATAACGATATGGATATCGATGTGGATTTCGATATGGATTTCGATATGGATATCGATGTGGATTTCGATATGGACAGCGATATGGATATCTATATGGATATCGATACGGATATCGATATGGATATCGATATGAATATCGATGTGGATTTCGATATGGATATCGATGTGGATTTCGATATGGATAGCGATATGCATATCTATATGTATATCTATATGTATATCGTTATGGATTTCGATATGGATATCGATAAGGATATCGATATGGATATCGATGTGGATTTCGATATGGATATCGATGTGGATTTCGATATGGATAGCGATATGGATATCGATATGGATATCGATATGGATATCGATATAGATATCGATATGGATATCGATATGGATAACAATATGGATATCGATATGGATATCGATATGGATATCGATATGGATATCGATATGGATATCGATATGGATATCGATATGGATATCGATATGGATATCGATATGGATATCGATATGGATATCGAGATGGATATCGATATGGATATCGATGTGCATATGGATATGGATATCGATATGGATATCGATGTGGATTTCAATATGGATAGCGATATGGATATCGATATGAATATCAATATGGATATCGATATAATTATCGATATATATATCGATATGGATATCGACATGGATATCGATATGGATAATGATATGGATATCGATATGGATATCGATATGAATATCAATATATATATCGATATAATTATCGATATATATATCGACATGGATATCGATATGGATAATGATATGGATATCGATATGGATAACGATATGGGTATCGATATGGATAACGATATGGGTATCGATATGGATATTGATATGTATATTGATATGGATATCGATATGGATATCGATATTTATATCGATATTTATATCGATATGGATATTGATATGGATAACGATATGGATATCAATATGGATATCGATATGGATAACGATAAGGATATCGATATCGATATCGATATGCATGTCGATATGTATATCGATATGGATTTTGATATGGATAGCGATATGGATATTTTGGATATCGATATGGATAAAGATATGGATATCGATGTGGATATGGATATGGATATCGATATGGATATCATATGTGGATTTCGATATGGATAGCGATATGGATATCGAAATGGATATCGAAATGGATTTCGATGTGGATTTTGATATGGATAACGATATGCATATCTATATGGATATCGATACGGATATCGATATGGATATCGATATGGATATCGATATGGATATCGATATGGATATCGATATGGATATCGATATAGATATCGATATGGATTTCGATATGGATAACGATATGGATTTCGATATGGATAACGATATGGATATCGATATAGATATCGATGTGGATTTCGATATGGATAGCGATATGGATATCTATATGGATATCGATACGGATAAAGATATCGATATGGATAAAGAAATGGATATCGATATGATATCCATATCGATATCCATATCGTTATCGATATCGATATCCGATATCGACATCCATATCGATATCCATATCGATATCCGTATCGATGGATTTCGATGTGGATTTTGATATGGATAATGATATGCATATCTATATGGATATCGATACGGATATCGATATGGATATCGATATGGATATCGATATGGATATCGATATGGATATCGATATGGATATCGATATGGATATCGATATGGATATCGATATGGATATCGATATGGATATCGATATGGATATCGGTATGGATATCGATATGGATATCGATATGGATATCGATATATATATCGACATGGATATCGATATGAATAAGGATATGGATATCGATATTGATATCGATATGGATATCGATATGGATATCGATATGGATATCGATATGGATATCGATATAGATATCGATATCGATGTGCATATGGATATGGATATCGATATAGTTATCGATGTGGATTTCGATATGGATAGCGAGGTAGATACCGATATGGATATCGATAACCATATCGATATGGATATCGATATTTATATCGATATGGATAACGATATGTATATCGATATGGATATCCGTATGGATATCGATATGGATATCGATATGGATATCGATATAGATATCGACATGGATATCGATATAGATATCGACATGGATATCGATATGGATAACGATATGGATATCGATATTTATATCGATATGGATAACGATATGTATATCGATATAGATATCGACATGGATATCGATATGGATAACGATATGGATATCGATATGAATATCGATATGCATATCGATATAGATTTCGATGTAAATTTTGATATGGATAGCGATATGCATATCTATATGTATACGGATGGGTATCGATATGGATATCGATATGGATATCGATAGGGATATCGATGTGGATTTCGATATGGATATCGATGTCGATTTCGATATGGATAGCGATATGGAAATCTATATGGATATCGATACGGATATCGATATGGATAAAGAAATGGATATCGATATGGATAGAGATATGGATATCCATATGGATAACGATATGGATTTCGATGCATATCGATATGCATATCCATATGTATATCTATATAGATATCGATTACGGATATCGATATGGATTTCGAAATGGATAACGATATGGATTTGGATATGGATAACGATATGGATATCGATATAGATATCGATATGGATTTCGATATGGATAACGATATGGATTTCGATATGGATAACGATATGGATATCGATATAGATATCGATGTGGATTTCGATATGGATAGCGATATGGATATCTGTATGGATATCGATACGGATATCGATATGGATAAAGAAATGGATATCGATATGGATATCGATATGGATGTCGATATGGATATCGATATGGATATCGATATGGATAACGATATGGATATCGATATGGATATTCGTATGGATATCGATATGGATATCGATGTGGATTTCGATATGGATATCTATGTGGATTTCGATATGGATAGCGATATCGATATCTATATGGATATCGATATGGATATCGATATGGATATCGATATGGATATCGGTATGGATATCGATATGGATATCGATATGGATATCGATATATATATCGACATGGATATCGATATGGATAAGGATATGGATATCGATATTGATATCGATATGGATAACGATATGGGTATCGATATGGATATTGATATGTATATTGATATGGATATCGATATGGATATCGATATTTATATCGATATTTATATCGATATGGATATTGATATGGATAACGATATGGATATCAATATGGATATCGATATGGATAACGATAAGGATATCGATATCGATATCGATATGCATGTCGATATGTATATCGATATGGATTTTGATATGGATAGCGATATGGATATTTTGGATATCGATATGGATAAAGATATGGATATCGATGTGGATATGGATATGGATATCGATATGGATATCTATGTGGATTTCGATATGGATAGCGATATGGATATCGAAATGGATATCGAAATGGATTTCGATGTGGATTTTGATATGGATAACGATATGCATATCTATATGGATATCGATACGGATATCGATATGGATATCGATATGGATATCGATATGGATATCGATATGGATATCGATATGGATATCGATATAGATATCGATATGGATTTCGATATGGATAACGATATGGATTTCGATATGGATAACGATATGGATATCGATATAGATATCGATGTGGATTTCGATATGGATAGCGATATGGATATCTATATGGATATCGATACGGATAAAGATATCGATATGGATAAAGAAATGGATATCGATATGATATCCATATCGATATCCATATCGTTATCGATATCGATATCCATATCGACATCCATATCGATATCCATATCGATATCCGTATCGATGGATTTCGATGTGGATTTTGATATGGATAATGATATGCATATCTATATGGATATCGATACGGATATCGATATGGATATCGATATGGATATCGATATGGATATCGATATGGATATCGATATGGATATCGATATGGATATCGATATGGATATCGATATGGATATCGATATGGATATCGATATGGATATCGGTATGGATATCGATATGGATATCGATATGGATATCGATATATATATCGACATGGATATCGATATGGATAAGGATATGGATATCGATATTGATATCGATATGGATATCGATATGGATATCGATATGGATATCGATATGGATATCGATATAGATATCGATATCGATGTGCATATGGATATGGATATCGATATAGATATCGATGTGGATTTCGATATGGATAGCGAGGTAGATACCGATATGGATATCGATAACCATATCGATATGGATATCGATATGGATATCGATATTTATATCGATATGGATAACGATATGTATATCGATATGGATATCCGTATGGATATCGATATGGATATCGATATGGATATCGATATAGATATCGACATGGATATCGATATGGATAACGATATGGATATCGATATTTATATCGATATGGATAACGATATGTATATCGATATAGATATCGACATGGATATCGATATGGATAACGATATGGATATCGATATGAATATCGATATGCATATCGATATAGATTTCGATGTAAATTTTGATATGGATAGCGATATGCATATCTATATGTATACGGATGGGTATCGATATGGATATCGATATGGATATCGATAGGGATATCGATGTGGATTTCGATATGGATATCGATGTGGATTTCGATATGGATAGCGATATGGAAATCTATATGGATATCGATACGGATATCGATATGGATAAAGAAATGGATATCGATATGGATAGAGATATGGATATCCATATGGATAACGATATGGATTTCGATGCATATCGATATGCATATCCATATGTATATCTATATAGATATCGATTACGGATATCGATATGGATTTCGAAATGGATAACGATATGGATTTGGATATGGATAACGATATGGATATCGATATAGATATCGATATGGATTTCGATATGGATAACGATATGGATTTCGATATGGATAACGATATGGATATCGATATAGATATCGATGTGGATTTCGATATGGATAGCGATATGGATATCTGTATGGATATCGATACGGATATCGATATGGATAAAGAAATGGATATCGATATGGATATCGATATGGATGTCGATATGGATATCGATATGGATATCGATATGGATAACGATATGGATATCGATATGGATATTCGTATGGATATCGATATGGATATCGATGTGGATTTCGATATGGATATCGATGTGGATTTCGATATGGATAGCGATATGGATATCTATATGGATATCGATACGGATAAAGATATCGATATGGATATCGATATGGATATCGATATATATATCGACATGGATATCGATATGGATAAGGATATGGATATCGATATTGATATCGATATGGATATCCGTATGGATATCGATATGGATATCGATATGGATATCGATATAGATATCGACATGGATATCGATATGGATAACGATATGGATATCGATATGAATATCGATATGCATATCGATATAGATTTCAATGTAAATTTTGATATGGATAGCGATATGCATATCTATATGTATACGGATGGGTATCGATATGGATATCGATATGGATATCGATAGGGATATCGATGTGGATTTCGATATGGATATCGATGTGGATTTCGATATGGATAGCGATATGGAAATCTATATGGATATCGATACGGATATCGATATGGATAAAGAAATGGATATCGATATGGATAGAGATATGGATATCCATATGGATAACGTTATGGATTTCGATGCATATCGATATGCATATCCATATGTATATCTATATAGATATCGATTACGGATATCGATATGGATTTCGATATGGATAACGATATGGATTTGGATATTTTTTTCTTCTGGACGTTGACGCGTACAATGCGAAGTACGTTCAAGTGGTCCAAGCGACACCAGGACAATGCCTGTTACGCGCGAACCCTATCAGACAGCATGCAAATGACGAAATCGCGAGGACAACGGACAACAATTACAGTTATAATTAGAACTAACTACGAGCTAGATAGTTAAGAATAAAAGTTTTTAGTTGAGAAATAGAAAGTTCTGAACCGATTACAGGATAAAGGCGATTGTAATCGGAACAAAGAACTCGAAAGGGTTCATGTAAAGTATAGTTAGAGGTACAGCGAGTTAAAGTTAGAGGGATATAATTTCTAGTTAGTCTACAAGGTACAGATAGATTAACCAGATTCAGTAAATTAGGGGAATCAATTTGTCCATTCACAAGCTTGTGTATAAACAAAGTACCCAGCATTACTCTACGGTGAAGTAACGACGAAAGATTAATAAGAAGAAGTCTATCAGAATACGAGGGTAGGTTAACATTTCTGTCCCAGTTTAAGCCACGAAGCGAAAAATCAGAAATTGCTTCTGGACAGATTCAATTTTTATTTGGTGTGATTCATATTGAGGAGACCAAACGCATGATCCATACTCCAGAATAGGACGGACCAGTGAAATAAAAAGGGTTTTAGTTGTGTAAGGATCATCGAATTCTTTCGACCATCGTTTAACAAAACCAAGAACACTCATGGCTTTACTGACTGTGATGGAAATGTGACGAGAGAAACTTAATTTGTGGTCCATGAGTACACCCAAATCATTTATCTCGTTCAGACGTTTTAAAGGAGTATTATTAAGATAATACGTAACTGATTGAAAGTTAGTTCTATGAAATGACATGACATTGCATTTCGAAACGTTTAGATTTAATATGTTAATTTCACACCAGGTCTGCAAGTTATTCAGATCTGCCTGGAGCAAAAGGGGAGACTCTGGGTCTTTAAGACTAAGACAAAGTTTAACATCATCAGCGTACATAAGGACACGAGAATGAGTTACTACTGAAGGTAGGTCATTTATAAATAGTGTAAAAAGTAATGGTCCTAGATGGCTGCCTTGTGGCACCCCCGAGGTTACTTTGATGGTTTTCGAAAGAGAGGTTTTAAATAGAACTTTTTGAGTACGGTCAGTCAGATATTGGGAAATCCAACTCAGCAAAAGGCTTGGAAGCCCAAGTTTGTTTAGTTTGTACAGAACCAGTGAATGGTTTACGGAATCAAAGGCCTTACTGAAGTCGGTATAAACGACATCAGTTTGTAGTGCATTCTGAATCCATCGATCGCTAAAGAAGTAAACTCTAATAGGTTAGTGGTAGTAGATCTACGTTTCATGAACCCATGTTGGGTAGAAGAAAGAATAGAACTACAGAAATGATGCAATTGGGAAGTTATAATTTTCTCAAAAGCCTTCGGAATAGCGAACAATTTGGAAATACCTCTATAGTTAGAGGCTTCTGATTTGTTACCTTTTTATGTAAAGGAATAATAAAAGTTTCCTTCCAAATAGTTGGGAAAGAGGAAGTTCTAACGGACAATTCAAATAACTTATGAATTTGAGTAATCAAATTCTCAGCACAAAACCTGAGTACGCAACCAGGTATCCCATCAGGTCCTGGTGAGTACACGGGCTTAACTGTAGTGAACGTACTGAGAAGTGAGCTTTCATCGATCACAGGATTAAAGATGCAATTAGACCTATTCAACTGATAGGGATATGAAGAGTTGGCTCGATGCTCGATAGGGGAATAGGTTGTATTGAAAAAATCGGCAAACATATCGGCAATGGCCTGATCATCGGTTGCTTTATTGTCTTCAAAACGTAAAAAAGACGGGTGCACTGCTACCTTGCGTTTGGTATTAACAAAGTTATAAAATCGCTTAGGATCACGGGAAAACTGTAGTTTACAGCGCAAAATGTAATCCTTATAACATTGTGCATTAAGCACAGAGAAATTTGATCGAGCAACTAAGTAATGAGAAAAATCTGATGGCTGACCTGATTTTTTGTACTTCTTATAATATCTAGATTTTACATTTTTCAAGTTAGATAATTCACGTGTAAACCATGGTGGCTTGTCAGACACTACATGGGCCACACATGGAACGCAGGCATCGAAAAGTGAAAACATAGTATTATAGAAGAAACGAATGGCAGTATCCATATCTACACAGGAATACAGATAAGACCAGTCAGTAGCAAGAATTAGCTGATTGAGCTTGAAAAAATTAGCTTTACGAAAACAACGGATACGAGGCACCGACTTGGTACCTGCAATTAGTGACCGAACAGGAAGGTCAATAGTTAAGTCCAAAGTCGGATGAAAATTATCTTCGGGAATGACTAGGGGTTAATCCTTGAAACAACGCAGTCGGAAGACTGTAAAACAAATATAAGATCTAACGACCTACCGTATAAGTTACGGACTGGATTTACTTGGGTTAAAGATAACTCAAGAAGACCATCAACAAAGCAATGTGACGGGGGAGGGCAACAACAAGGAAGACTCATCTGATGGAAACCATGAGATATCAGGAAGATTAAAATCACCAAGAACAATTATTAAGTCTACATCAGAAAGTAGCGAGGAGACAAAACGAATAGCTTCTAGGTGGGTTGCGTAAACCAGCGAGTCAGATTTCGGTGGAATATACGAACAAGTTATGAAGACGGAATGCGTCTTTAAAGTAATTTTGACACTGACAAATTCGATGTCAAGAGCTGCAGACGGCTGAACTAATTCAGAGGAGAGCGCAGAGTTGACAGCAATTAAAACTCCGCCACCATTTTTGGATGTTCTATCGCATCTATAAGTTGAAAAAATTGTGGGAAAAACAGAAGCATCAGATATGTCAGGCCTTAACCACGTTTCTGTAAATACCAGAATATGAAAGTCGAAAGATAGACTGTCTACGTAAAGTTGTGAAAGTTTAGATCTTAGTCCTCTAACATTCTGGTACGCCAGAATAAGGGACGAAATTAGTTTTTTGACCCGCCTGTTAATGGATAACGATATGGATATCGATATAGATATCGATATGGATTTCGATATGGATAACGATATGGATTTCGATATGGATAACGATATGGATATCGATATAGATATCGATGTGGATTTCGATATGGATAGCGATATGGATATCTGTATGGATATCGATACGGATATCGATATGGATAAAGAAATGGATATCGATATGGATATCGATATGGATGTCGATGTGGATATCGATATGGATATCGATATGGATAACGATATGGATATCGATATGGATATTCGTATGGATATCGATATGGATATCGATGTGGATTTCGATATGGATATCGATGTGGATTTCGATATGGATAGCGATATGGATATCTATATGGATATCGATACGGATAAAGATATCGATATGGATAAAGAAATGGATATCGATATGGATATCGATATGGATGTCGATATTGATAACGATATGGATATCGATATGGATAACGATATGGATTTCGATATGGATAACGATATGGATTTGGATATGCATAACGATATGGATATCGATATACATATCGATATGGATTTCGATATGGATAACGATATGGATTTCGATATGGATAACGATATGGATATCGATGTGGATTTCGATATGGATTTCGATATGGATATCGATGTGGATTTCGATATGGACAGCGATATGGATATCTATATGGATATCGATACGGATATCGATATGGATATCGATATGGATATCGATGTGGATTTCGATATGGATATCGATGTGGATTTCGATATTTATGTCGATATGCATATCGATATGGATATCGATATGGATATCGATGTGGATTTCGATATGGATATCGATGTGGATTTCGATATGGATAGCGATATGCATATCTATATGTATATCTATATGTATATCGTTATGGATTTCGATATGGATATCGATATGGATATCGATATGGATATCGATGTGGATTTCGATATGAATATCGATGTGGATTTCGATATGGATAGCGATATGGATATCTATATGGAGATCGATACGGATATCGATATGGATAAAGAAATGGATATCGATATGGATAGAGATATGGATATCCATATGGATAACGATATGGATTTCGATGCATATCGATATGCATATCCATATGTATATCTATATAGAAATCGATATGGATAACGATATGGATTTGGATATGGATAACGATATGGATATCGATATAGATATCGATATGGATTTCGATATGGATAATGATATGGATTTCGATATGGATAACGATATGGATATCGATATGGATATCGATATGGATATCGATATGGATGTCGATATGGATATCGATATGAATATCGATATGGATAACGATATGGATATCGATATGGATATCCGTATGGATATCGATATGGATATCGATATGGATATCGATATAGATATCGATATGGATATCGATATGGATAACGATATGGATATCGATATGGATATCGATATGGATATCGATATGGATATCGATATGGATATCGATATGGATATCGATATGGATATCGATATGGATATCGATATGGATATCGATATAGATATCGACTTGGATATCGATATGGATAACGATATGGATATCGATATGGATATCGATATGGATATCGATATGGATATCGATATGGATATCGATATGGATATCGACATGGATATCGATATGGATACCGATATGGATATCGATGAGCATATGGATAAGGATATCGACATGGATATCGATATGGATAACGATATGGATATCGATATGGATATCGATATGGATATCGATATGGATATCGATATGGATATCGATATAGATATCGATATGGATATCGATATGGATAACGATATGGATATCGATATGGATATCGATATGGATATCGATATGGATATCGATATGGATATCGATATGGATATCGATATGGATATCGATATGGATATCGATATGGATATCGAGATGGATATCGATATGGATATCGATGTGCATATGGATATGGATATCGATATAGATATCGATGTGGATTTCGATATGGATAGCGATATGGATATCGATATGGATAGATATCGATATGGATATCGATATGAATATCAATATGGATATCGATATAATTATCGATATATATATCGATATGGATATCGACATGGATATCGATATGGATAATGATATGGATATCGATATGGATATCGATATGAATATCAATATGGATATCGATATAATTATCGATATATATATCGATATGGATATCGACATGGATATCGATATGGATAATGATATGGATATCGATATGGATAACGATATGGGTATCGATATGGATAACGATATGGGTATCGATATGGATATTGATATGTATATTGATATGGATATCGATATGGATATCGACATTTATATCGATATTTATATCGATATGGATATTGATATGGATAACGATATGGATATCGATATGGATATCGATATGGATAACGATAAGGATATCGATATCGATATCGATATGCATGTCGATATGTATATCGATATGGATTTTGATATGGATAGCGATATGGATATTTTGGATATCGATATGGATAAAGATATGGATATCGATGTGGATATGGATATGGATATCGATATGGATATCTATGTGGATTTCGATATGGATAGCGATATGGATATCGAAATGGATATCGAAATGGATTTCGATGTGGATTTTGATATGGATAACGATATGCATATCTATATAGATATCGATACGGATATCGATATGGATATCGATATGGATATCGATATGGATATCGATATGGATATCGATATGGATATCGATATAGATATCGATATGGATTTCGATATGGATAACGATATGGATTTCGATATGGATAACGATATGGATATCGATATAGATATCGATGTGGATTTCGATATGAATAGCGATATGGATATCTATATGGATATCGATACGGATATCGATATGGATAAAGAAATGGATATCGATATGGATATCGATATGGATGTCGATATGGATATCGATATGGATATCGATATGGATAACGATATGGATATCGATATGGATATCCGTATGGATATCGATATGGATATCGATGTGGATTTCGATATGGATATCGATGTGGATTTCGATATGGATAGCGATATGGATATCTATATGGATATCGATACGGATAATGATATCGATATGGATAAAGAAATGGATATCGATATGGATATCGATATGGATGTCGATATTGATATCGATATGGATATCGGTATTGATATCGATATGGATATCGGTATGGATAACGATATGGATTTCGATATGGATTACGATATGGATTTGGATATGGATAACGATATGGATATCAATATACATATCGATATGGATTTCGATATGGATAACGATATGGATTTCGATATGGATAACGATATGGATATCGATGTGGATTTCGATATGGATATCGATGTGGATTTCGATATGGACAGCGATATGGATATCTATATGGATATCGATACGGATATCGATATGGATATCGATATGGATATCGATGTGGATTTCGATATGGATATCGATGTGGATTTCGATATGGATGTCGATATGGATATCGATATGGATATCGATATGGATATCGATGTGGATTTCGATATGGATATCGATGTGGATTTCGATATGGATAGCGATATGCATATCTATATGTATATCTATATGTATATCGTTATGGATTTCGATATGGATATCGATATGGATATCGATATGGATATCGATGTGGATTTCGATATGGATATCGATGTGGATTTCGATATGGATAGCGATATGGATATCTATATGGAGATCGATACGGATATCGATATGGATAAAGAAATAAATATCGATATGGATAGAGATATGGATATCCATATGGATAACGATATGGATTTCGATGCATATCGATATGCATATCCATATGTATATCTATATAGAAATCGATTACGGATATCGATATGGATTTCGATATGGATAACGATATGGATTTGGATATGGATAACGATATGGATATCGATATAGATATCGATATGGATTTCGATATGGATAATGATATGGATTTCGATATGGATAACGATATGGATATCGATATAGATATCGATATGGATTTCGAAATGGATGTCGATATGGATATCGATATGAATATCGATATGGATAACGATATGGATATCGATATGGATATCCGTATGGATATCGATATGGATATCGATATGGATATCGATATAGATATCGATATGGATATCGATATGGATAACGATATGGATATCGATATGGATATCGATATGGATATCGATATGGATATCGATATGGATATCGATATAGATATCGACATGGATATCGATATGGATAACGATATGGATATCGATATGGATATCGATATGGATATCGATATGGATATCGATATGGATATCGATATGGATATCGATATGGATATCGATATGGATATCGACATGGATATCGATATGGATATCGATATGGATATCGATATGGATATCGATGAGCATATGGATAAGTATATCGACATGGATATCGATATGGATAACGATATGGATATCGATATGGATATCGATATGGATATCGATATGGATATCGATATGGATATCGATATAGATATCGATATGGATATCGATATGGATAACGATATGGATATCGATATGGATATCGATATGGATATCGATATGGATATCGATATGAATATCGAGATGGATATCGATATCGATATCGATGTGCATATGGATATGGATATCGATATAGATATCGATGTGGATTTCGATATGGATAGCGATATGGATATCGATATGGATAGATATCGATATGGATATCGATATGAATATCAATATGGATATCGATATAATTATCGATATATATATCGATATGGATATCGACATGGATATCGATATGGATAATGATATGGATATCGATATGGATATCGATATGAATATCAATATGGATATCGATATAATTATCGATATATATATCGATATGCATAATGATATGGATATCGATATGGATAACGATATGGGTATCGATATGGATATATTGATATGGATATCGATATGGATATCGATATGGATATCGATATTTATATCGATATTTATATCGATATGGATATTGATATGGATATCGATATGGATATCGATATGGATAATAAGGATATCGATATCGATATCGATATGGTGTCGATATGTATATCGATATGGATTTTGATATGGATAGCGATATGGATATTTTGGATATCGATATGGATAAAAGATATGGATATCGATGTGGATATGGATATGGATATCGATATGGATATCTATGTGGATTTCGATATGGATAGCGATATGGATATCGATATGGATAAACAGCGATATGGATATTGATATGGATATTGATATGGATAGCGATATGGATATCGATATGGATTTCGATATGGATATCGATATGGATATCGATATGGATATCGATATGGATATCGATATAGATATCGACATGGATATCGATATGGATAACGATATGGATATCGATATGGATATCGATATGGATATCGATATGGATATCGATATGGATATCGATATGGATATCGATATGGATATCGATATGGATATCGACATGGATATCGATATGGATATCGATATGGATATCGATATCGATGTGGATATCGATATGGATATCGATATGGATATCGATATGGATATCGATATAGATATCGATATGGATATCGATATGGATAACGATAT
Source organism: Drosophila neocordata (assembly GCA_018903615.1). Classification (NCBI taxonomy): domain Eukaryota; kingdom Metazoa; phylum Arthropoda; class Insecta; order Diptera; family Drosophilidae; genus Drosophila; species Drosophila neocordata. Next base: position 43,451 of record JAEIGI010000195.1, read on the forward strand.
GGATATCGATATGGATATCGATATGGATATCGATATGGATATCGATATGGATATCGATATGAATATCGAGATGGATATCGATATGGATATCGATGTGCATATGGATATGGATATCGATATAGATATCGATGTGGATTTCGATATGGATAGCGATATGGATATCGATATGGATAGATATCGATATGGATATCGATATGAATATCAATATGGATATCGATATAATTATCGATATATATATCGATATGGATATCGACATGGATATCGATATGGATAATGATATGGATATCGATATGGATATCGATATGAATATCAATATGGATATCGATATAATTATCGATATATATATCGATATGCATAATGATATGGATATCGATATGGATAACGATATGGGTATCGATATGGATATTGATATGTATATTGATATGGATATCGATATGGATATCGATATGGATATCGATATTTATATCGATATTTATATCGATATGGATATTGATATGGATAACGATATGGATATCGATATGGATATCGATATGGATAACGATAAGGATATCGATATCGATATCGATATGCATGTCGATATGTATATCGATATGGATTTTGATATGGATAGCGATATGGATATTTTGGATATCGATATGGATAAAGATATGGATATCGATGTGGATATGGATATGGATATCGATATGGATATCTATGTGGATTTCGATATGGTTAGCGATATGGATATCGATATGGATAAACAGCGATATGGATATTGATATGGATATTGATATGGATAGCGATATGGATATCGATATGGATTTCGATATGGATATCGATATGAATATCGACATGGATATCGATATGGATATCGATATGGATATCGATATAGATATCGACATGGATATCGATATGGATAACAATATGGATATCGATATGGATATCGATATGGATATCGATATGGATATCGATATGGATATCGATATGGATATTGATATGGATATTGATATGGATAGCGATATGGATATCGATATGGATAGATATCGATATGGATATCGATATGAATATCAATATGGATATCGATATAATTATCGATATATATATCGATATATATATCGATATATATGTCGATATATATATCGATATGGATATCGAGATGGATATCGATATGTATATCGATACGGATATCGATGTGGATTTCGATATGTATAACGATATGGATATCGATATGGATATCGATATGGATATCGATATGGATATCGATATGGATATCGATATGGATAACGATATGGATATCGATATGGATATCGATATGGATAACGATAAGGATATCGAAATCGATATCGATATGCATGTCGATATGTATATCGATATGGATTTTGATATGGATAGCGATATGGATATTTTGGATATTGATATGGATAACGATATGGATATCGATATGGATATCAATATGGTAAACGATATGGATATCGATATGGATATCAATATGGATTTCGATGTGGATTTTGATATGGAAAGCGATTTGCATATCTATATGTATATCTATATGGATATCGATACGGATGTCGATATGGATTTCGATATGGATAACGATATGGATATCGATATGGATATCGATATGGATATCGATATTTATATCGATATGGTTATTGAGATAGATAACGATATGGATATCGATGTGAATATCGGTGTGGATATGGATATAGATATAGATAACTATGTGGATATCGATATGGATATCGATATCGATATGGATATCAATATGGATATCGACATGGATATCGATATGGATATCGATATGGATATCGATGTGGATATCAATAAGGATATCGATATGAATATCGATATGGATATCGATATTTATATCGATATGGATAACGATATGGATAACGATATGGATATCGATGTTGATATCAATATCGATATGGATATCTATGTGGAATTCGATATGGATAGACATCGATATGGATATTGACATCGATATCGATTTGGATACTGATATGGATATCGATATGGATATCGATATGGATATCGATATACATTTCGATATGGATATCGATATGGATGTCGAAGTCGATCGAAAATCCATATCGCTATCCATATCGAAATCCACATAGATATCCATATTGATATCCAAATCCACAACGATATCCACATCGATATCCACATAGATATCCATATCGATATCCAAATCCACAACGATATCCACATCGATATCCATATTGTTATCCATATCAATATCCATATCGATATCCATATCGATATCCATATCGATATCCATATCGTTATCCATATCGATATTTATGTCGATATCCATACCGATATCCATATCGATATCCATATCGATATCCATATCGATATCCATATCGATATCCATATCGATATCCATATCGATATCCATATCGATATCCATATCGATATCCATATCGATATCCATATCGATATCCATATCGGTATCCATATCGATATCCATATCGATATCCATATCGATATCCATATCGATATCCATATCGATATCCATATCGATATCCATATCGATATCCATATCGATATCCATATCGATATCCATATCGATATCCATATCAATATCCATATCGATGTCTATCCATATCGAAATCCACATAGATATCCATATCGATATTCATATTGTCATCCATATCGATATCCATATCGTCATCCATATCGATATAAATATCGATATGGATATCCATATCGATAACCATATCGATATCCATATCGATATCCATATCGATATCCATATCGATATCCATATCGATATCCATATCGATATTCATAACGATATCCATATCGATATCTATCCATATCGATATCCGTATCGATATCCATATCGATATCGGTATCGATATCCATATAGATATGCATATCGCTATCCATATCAAAATCCACATCGAAATCTATATCCATATCGCTATCCATATAGAAATCCACATAGATATCCATATCGATTTCCGTATCCACATCCATATCCATATCGTTATCCATATCGATATAAATATCGATATCCATATCGATATCTATATCGATATATACATCGATATCTATATCGATATGCATATCGATATCCATCTCGAAATCCATATCTATATACATATCGATAATTATATCGATATCCATATTGATATTCATATCGATATCCATATCGATATCTATCCATAACGATATCATCCATATCGATATCCATATCGCTATCCATATCGAAATCCACATCGATATTTTTATTGATATCCATATCCATATGCACATCGATATCCATGTCGATATCCATATCGATATCCATATCGATATCCATATCGATATCCAAATCGATATCCATATCGATATCCATATCGATATCCATATCGATATCCCTATCCATATGCACATCGATATCCATATCGATATCCATATCGATATCCATGTCGATATCCATGTCGGTATTCATATTGATATCCATATCGATATCGTTATCCGTATCGATGTCTATCCATATGCTATCTATATCGAAATCCACATAGATATCCATATCGATATCCATATCCACATCGTTATCCGCAACGATATCCATATCGTTATCCATATCAATATCCATATCGATATAAATATCGATATCCATATCGATATCCATATCGATATCCATATCGATATCCATATCGATATCCATATCGATATCCATATCGATATCCATATCGTTATCCATATCGATATCCATGTCGATATCTATATCGATATCCATATTGATACCAATATCGATATCCTTATCGATATCCATATCGATATACATATTGAAATCCATATCGAAATCCATATCGATATCCATATCGATATCCGTATCGATATCCATATAGAAATACATATAGTTATGCATATCGCTATCCATATCAAAATCCACATCGTAATCCATATCGATATCTATATCGATATCCATATCGATATCCATATCGATATCCATATCGATATCCATATCGTTATCCATATCGATATCCATGTCGATATCTATATCAATATCCAAATTGATATCCATATCGATATCCTTATCGATATCCGTATCGATATACATATCGATATCCATCTCGATATCCATATCGATAATTATATCGATATCCATATTGATATTCATATCGATATCCATATCGATATCTATAACCATATGCACATCGATATCCATATCGATATAAGGATGTCGATATGGATATCAATATGGATATCGATATGGATTTCGATGTGGATTTTTATATGGATAGCGATATGCGTATCTATATGTATATCAATATGGATATCGATATCAATAACGATATGGATATCGATATTTATATCGATATGGATATCGATATGGATAACGATATGGATATT
>JAEIGI010000240.1:0-17500 GCA_018903615.1 Drosophila neocordata
TTCAGTGTGTTCGCATCAAGCACTCAACGAGTACGGTCGCGCACACGCAGTATAGTGAAATTTGAATACAAATAAGCAAAAACAAAACAAAATAAAATAAACTAGAACACGCAAGAACAACAAGCAGTAAGTATCGGTGATTGTTATAAAAATAGAACAACCGATAAGCGACTGCAAGTCGGCTGCTTTAAGCAGCAAAATGATGCCGTTAAAAGATGAAAATAATTTTGCATGGCAAAAATCCACTAAATCCTCGTTTAATTAAGCGAAAAAATGAAGAGTCTCCACCAGTGAGAAGGAAAAGTACATACATTGACCCTACTACAACTGGACAGGCTAACCACTTTGCCATGTTGGCAGATATGGAAGATGACAATAACGCAACAAAAACAACAACTGATGAAATGGAAGCAGAAATGGCAAACAATGAAAAACCACCCCCCAATTTTTGTTCCCAATGTCAGTGACATACTTGGATTTCTTAAATTCCTCCACCCTTACGTTGACGCCAATGAATTTACATACAAGACACAAAGAAACGGACATATTCGCATTCTGGTAAAAACAGTTGAAAAATATAGGAGCCTAGTTAAAATATTAACGGCTAAAAAAGTAGACTACCACACATTTCAGCTTAAGCAGGAAAGGGCATTTAGAGTCGTAATTAAAAACTTGCATCACTCAACATCCTTAGACTCAATAAAGTGCGCCATAGAAAAGCAAGGTCATGCAGTTAGAGGCATACACAACATTAAGAGTCGCATTACCAAGGAGCCACTTCCAATGTTTTTCGTAGACCTGGAACCAAATAAAAACAACGTCGAGATCTATAAAATTAACCACATAGATAATGCCGTTACAACAATCGAGCCGCCAAGAAAAGTTAGTACAGTTAGTTAGACATGGTACAATGTTTTCGATGCCAAGAATTCGGACACACAAAGGCATATTGCAATAAAAAACCCAAGTGTGTTAAATGTGGTGATAACCACCTAAGCGTCAATTGTCAGAAACCAAAAGAAGTACCAACCACCTGTGCCAACTGCCTTGGTAGCCACGTTGCTAGCTACAAAGGATGCAAAGTCTACCAGACTATTACCAAAAATAGATTTATCAATAACAAATCAGCAATATCTATGGATAATGAGCGACCGAGATTGACAACCAACATCCCAATAGGCAATGCTAAACAATATTCAAATAATAATAAGCTATGCGCAAGTACTAAGAGGTGATCCTGTCGTTCAAGAAAGTTCTTCGTTAGAAAGAATAGAAAAATTATTAGTTAAACAGTGTGAGCTAACAAATAATTTACTCAATATGATAATGTTACTTGTCAATAAGTTATGCAAGTAGATCTCTGTATAGCCGTATGGAATGCTAACGGACTTTCCAATCATTGTAATAAAATAACCTTATTTATTAAAGTCAACAATATTGATATATTACTTGTTTCAGAAACATATTTGACTAATAAAAATTCTATGACCATCAGAGGTTTTAACATCATTAATGCTAACCACCCATCTGGAAGAGCACAAGGTGGAAGTGCAGTTTTTGTAAAAAACTCTCTAAAATACAAGATATTAGACTGTATCAATACAAGTATTATGAAAGTTGCCGCGATCCAAGTACAATGTCTGCACTTCAATATATCTATTGCTGGAGTGTATCTACCACCAAGGTATGCATGCAAAGTAGACGATTTTAATTCTCTGTTTTAACGACTTGGTAGATGTTTTATTGCTGACGGTGAAGCATCCTTGGTGGGGGTCAAGGCTTGTAAATCCAAAAGGTGCTGAGTTATACAAATGCATCAACACCAAAAAATATTTAACATTATCGACAGGCAAGCCGACGTACTGGCCAACTGATCCACGTAAAATTCCTGATTTGATGGATTTCATTGTTTACTCACAGCTACTGCAAAAGCATTTCAAAATAGAGGAGAACTTTGATCTAAGCTCTGACCACTCACCGTTTATAGTAACCTACGGAACAACAGTGTGCTACAAGCAAAAGTCCTATAGAATTATTAACGGAAAAACTAACATAAATGGATTCAAAAACTGGCTTGAAGACCGAACATCTCTAGATATTTCGCTCAAGACAGGAGTTGAAGTTGAAATGGCAATTGAAGATTTAACAAACTTGATTCATGCTGCTGGGTACATGCATACACCACCAACAAAGGAAAATAAAAATAGGAAAGTTTTTTTACCACTGGATCTTAGAGCACAAATAGCTGAAAAAAAGAAAACTGTGAAAAATATGGCAGACAACGAAAAGCCCAGCCGATAAAACAAAATTCAACAAGGTTGCCAAGGACTTAAACACTAGATTATGGGAAATAAAAAATGAAGCTACAGCAGAAAATCCAAGAAATCTTGATCCGTATACAAGTGATTTGGATTATAGCCTTTGGAAAGCAACTAGGTATCTTAAGAGGCCTTCTAGAAGAACTACCACAATTCTTGACAGTAGGGGACAACGCTGCAAAAGCAATAGGGAGAAAGCTGAGGCGTTTGCAGAACATTTGAACTCTGTCTTTAAGCCAAATCTGGAAAATGATCCTGACACAGTAGCTGAAGTTCACAATTTCCTAGAAACTACTTGCCAGATGAGCCTTCCGATACGCCGCACGACTATTGCAGAAGTGGAGGATGAAATAAAAAGTCTTAACAAGAAGAAAGCGCCAGGATATGAAAAAATTTGTGCAAATACCATTAGACATCTTCCGCCAAAATGCATCCGATTGATTACATTCATATACAATGCTATGCTAAGATTGGAATACTTCCCAAGACAATGGAAATGTGCCGAAGTAATTATGATTGTCAAACCCAACAAGCCAGAAGGCTGCAGATCGTCATATCGTCCCATTAGTTTGCTGGTGATGTTCTTTAAAATATTCGAGAGAATACTTTTAAGAAGAATGTCATTAGTGCTGGACGAACTGGACATCATACCGGAACACCAGTTTGGGTTTAGAAGAAGTCATGGAACAGTCGAGCAATGTCACCGCATAACGCATACAATTGTTAATGCATTTGAAAGTAAAAAATATTGCACAGCTGTCTTCTGAGACATTAAGCAAGCGTTCGACAAAGTTTGGCATTCAGGTCTTCTCTACAAAGTTAAGAAGTGGCTACCAGCTCCATACTTTACTCTCTTAAAATCGTACCTGGAAAAACGATCCTTCTATGTACAGGAACATATGTTCCAGTATATGCACTTCTGAGGCTGGAGTCCCGCAAGGCAGTGTTTTGGGCCCAGTCTTGTATACAATTTACACGGCTGACTTGCCGACAACAAGCGCTGTTGAGATAGCAACATATGCTGATGATACCGCAATCATTGCTACAAACTCTGACCCACAAGTTGCATCCAACCTACTCCAAGAAGAAATTGGTCTGATTGAAGTATGGCTTCAAAAGTGGAGAATATTGGTGAACACCCAAAAGTCAATGTAAGTTACATTCTCTCTGAGACCTGGAAATTGTCCTGCAGTCACACTAAACGGCCAAGCTATTCCTGTAAGTGACTCGGTCAAATACCTTGGTGTACATCTTGATCGTCGGTTAACTTGGAAACAACATATCAAATCTAAACAAGAAACAAGCTCAAGGCGAGAACCAGGAAAATGTACTGGTTACTAGGACCACGTTCTGAACTTAGTCTTGAAAACAATATAAGACTATATAAGGCCATATTGAAGCCAGTATGGACCTATGCGTACAGCTAGCAATTCTAATATTGAGATTATGCAACGGTACCAGAATAAGACGCTCAGAATGATCACATGTGCTCCTTGGTATGTGACCAATAATAATATCCACAAAGACCTTAAATTGCCTTCTGTTAAAGAAGAAATAAAACGATATGCAGAAAAATATATCAATAGGCTACAGTACCATGATAATGCTCTAGCACTAGGACTACTGGACAACACAAGCAACCATAGGCGCCTTAAAAGATTTTACGTCCTAGATCTGCCCTACAGAAATAGATAAATATGAAAATTTGTAAATATGTAATTATAAATAAGTATATAAGTATCTGTGTAAATATGTAAATAAGTAAATATATGGATTGATCTCACTGGAGCCCAACCCATCCGGTTATGTATAAGGTAGTTAAAAAATTAGTTTATTGTCTTTTTTTTCATAAGACAGATTACAAATAAGCAACCTCTAAAAAAAAAAAAAAAAATCATTTTCAAATCTAACAATACTGAGGAATGTCTAGCATAAAAAGAATTTAATTCTTTTTCATCTAGAATTGCCTCTTATTAATGGTTTGTAATGAATAAATAAAAAGTCATTATTATTATTCTTCACATATTAAAGATAACTAAATGGTTTCAATATGTTTGTGGGAGGGCGAAGGATTTCTCAAGTAGATGTTGCCAACAATTTCCAATATGAAGAATTAGACCGACGCGTAGACTGCGATTTATAAATAACACAAGCTTTATTATTGATGAAATAACACTGTGTATGGTGGCCACTTGGCAATACAAAAAAGATTTATAGTTTTTTAAGACTTGGAAATGTGTGTACGGTGTGTACGTGTACGTGTATACGGGTTTGAAGTGAAAAGCGAACTAACTCCTTCTATGGAGCTTTTTCCCCTTGTCCCATGATCTTCAGTGTGGCCGTCCTCCTTTCAATTCGCCCCTCTGTTTCAACCACGCTCCTCTTCCGCTGTTCACCCTTTTCTGGCGTGAACATACCGCCCCCTTGCAACAAATTACAATAGCCCGGGTGGACTGATAGGGATGGGGAGCGGCAGCGTTCTGGAGCGCCAAGATGCTGCTGGAGCTTGGAAGGAGCCTTTCCAAAACGGTGCTCTGGCCCGTGGGGCTGCCGCCATGGTGATGGATCTGGGGTGATTGTTGCCTCTTGGATCCTTCAGAGGGCGGGGGAGTTCATGTCTGCCGTCATTTCTTTGACTTGCTGGAAGATGCAAGTTGGAATTGGTGGGTGCGACGGATGTCTGAGTGGCAAAAATATGGCTGGGCGGACCGGATGATTCTGCCATGGGCCCGCAGAGAACCCAGCCGAAGATAGTTTCCAGGCCGAAGAGGGAGCCGCAGATGTCCTTTTTAATCCGCTCTCCCAAAATATGGGGTAAAAGATCCACGCCGATCACCATTTCAATGGGGGAAGCGTCTATTTAATAACGGATCTGCCAAAGGAAGCTCGTTGAGGTTACCGTCCACCTCCTTGGGAAACGAACCGGAGGGTAGCGCTCCGGCTAGATTTGGCAGGACAAAGGCTGTGGTTTCCACGTGCCGAGAGGGATCTCTGGAAGACACGAGCTGAAACTGACATAGCTTCTGGGCACTGGCGGCCACACAATTGGAAATGCCGCTTATCTGGGCGTTAATGAGACGGAACGGAGGTCTCACCAGGTTGAACATTCTTTCGGATAGAAATGTTCCTTCAGACCCGGTGTCAATTAAAGCGCGCACAAGGAAGTTAGCGCCCAAGTGTCGTATGGTCACCATGGCGGTGCCTAGTAGGCCTTTCTGGATGTTATGACTGGATGTGGGTCGTTCAACTGAATCTGCGTTGACGGAGGTCGCCGCCACCGCGGAGGTGGGGACGCGATGTAGCAACGTGTGATGACGTTCTTTACAGATGTGGCAGCTATGGGCGCTGGGGCATTCCCGTAGTTGATGGCCGCGTGCAAAACTATTTAGGCACAACTTCTGTTGCTTGATTACAGCCGATCGATCTTGGACGGGCATGGATGTAAATTTTGGACAGAGGCGAATCGGATGGTTCTCTCTGCCGCACAGCTTGCAGGAGACCTGATTGACACGGATTTGAGTGTTCAGCGCCTGAAATCTAGCTTGTGGCGCCGGTCTGCGAAGCGCATTGGGAAGGGCCTTTGCCTCGCCGCGCGTTTTTGAAACGAGATGGTACAGTTTTTCCACTGGCGCCAATCTCGGGTTGTTTATGTACATGGCCGTAAAGAGATCGCGGAACGTGGGCCATTGGTTGTAATCTCCCGTGAACACGTCAACCTCACACGGAGGCAGTCGGTAGCCTGGCTGTGCGTGGTGTTCACGGGAGACCTGGACGTTTTGGGGCACGGAAGTTGCTTCAGACGATTGAACTTGTTCAATACGTTCTCCCAGACTGGTGCCGCACCGAACATACACCATGTATGCGTATTCATATTTTGACTTAACGGTCATTAAATCGGCGCGGCTCTCATCGCTCCCATCAGCCGTAAGGGCTCTGGTACATGCCATGTACTCGGACTCGATTCTGCTCCAGAGGACCTTGGTTTGATCCAAATGCATTCGCAACGAAAATAGCGGAACGTCCCCCTCGATGGAGCCCATGGTGTTGACCTCGAAAACGGTCAGACTGTCGCAAGCGGCGATAAAATGATTAACCGACATGGTGGCTGCGTCGAGTAGTCGTTGAGACTCGGACCTGGTTAAAGTTCTCGACGCGGGAGCCGAAACAGTGACGCGCGGAATCGAAAGCGAGCTGGAATCGGACAGCGTGGGCGAGGGAGTACGTGTGGAAAACCGCTGTGCAGTAGAGCCGGGGGAGGAAGGCGATGATAGTGTGGTAGCGGAACTGGATTGGCTACGTTTTACCGTATCTGTGACGCGCGGTACCTTTTACTTTGGCCGGCGGTGTGGATGGCGATACGGAACGGCGAGGCAATACGAGATGATCGGATTTGTTGCTGCTTTTAGCAGGATCGATGGGCATAATCGGAATGGAAGGATATCGTGTGGTCAAGGAATCTGACCAGAGTGGACTGTATGGGGCGGATTGAATGCCGATAAGATATATCAAAAACGGATAAAATCAATAAATAAATAAATAAGGATATTTTTATTAAATTTAAATGATCTTGTGATATATCGGAATAAGAAGAAAATAATGAGAATTAATGGAATTGGGAAGAACTATTGTGAGGCGTGAACAATTATTATTAGCGTTGGGTTGGAATCCTCAAGCAATATTTTTTTGTCACAGCTTGTTATTAAAATTGTTACTCTGCTGTAGCCCAATAAATATTGGAAGGACCTGGTCAGAACCGAATGCCTGTGCTTAAAATTGCGTGGAATTTCATTTGATAATTTAAAGAACCAGAATTGTAGCTCAGGTTGGAAATTGGAACTAGTTCCGGAACCGACGAACGCTTTTTTTGAAATTAATAATTTTTTCACGCACACACAAATGCCGAAACTACTCGATCGGCCCTCGGAGTTATTATTAAAATTTTCGAAAAAGTAAAATTTTTGAAATGTGGAAAAATATTTTTCTTGGATTAAGTAATTTTTTTTCCTTGAAATTGGAAAAAATATTTTTTTTGGATTGAATAATTTTTTTTCGAAATGTGGAAAAAATATATATTTTTTTTTAATAATATTAATTAAATTAAATAATTTTTTTCGAAATGTGGAAAAAATAATTTTTTTGGAACTGTGGAAAAAATATTTTTTTTGATTAAATAATTAAATAAATTTTTTTCGAAATGTGGAAAAATAATTTTTCCTTTTTTTTTTGATTAAATAAATTTTCCTTTTAATTTCTCCTTAATTTATTTTATTAATTCTCATTAAAACTTCACTCGGAATTATTTTCTTCTGTTTTGTGAGGGTGTTGTGCCACTGTGCACAACTCGAACAGCTGTGCGACTTCTTTGGATAATTGTTGCACTTTGTAATTTTAAATAAAATTAATTTTGCGGGTTTTTATTGGATTGGACACAAAACGGGAAACAAGTTGCAAGTGCGGAATTTTTGTGCAAGTAGTGCGTGAAAATAATAAATCAAAAATTGCCGCGAAATAAATTTGCTATGTACAAATAAATGTTGGCCAGTGCCGGTACATATACGTATGTATATATATGTGTATGTATGTATATGCAATGTAAAAGCTTGTAAAAGCTTACAAGCGGAGCTTTCATGCGGTTCTTTTTGTTGTTGGTTCTTATAGCGGCGGAACAATGCTTTGGAGCCGGCAAACAATTATGATCGGTAAGTTTGATTTGATTTTATTGATACACAGAAATTAATTGCACTTTTATTTTCAGCTTGCACTTGGACTTGGACTTGGACTTGTACTTGCACTTGCACTTGAACTCACGATCGCCGGTATGTGTATATATGTATGTAATATAGATGTATTTGGATGTGTATGTAGATGTAGATATGTGGAAATATATGTAAATTGTATGTGCATATGTATGTGAATATATGTGGTATATATGTATGTTAATTTTTTATGCAAATTTTGTAGGAAATGATGCAATATTATGGAGTAGATGGCTAGGATAAGCGATCACATTAGGATAGGTGAGGGCACAGGACACAATTACATGGAATGTACATACAAATTAGAGTGAAAAGTCGCTATGGAAAAAAAAAGCGGGAAACTTTTCACTGCAGGTAAGTATGTGTATGTGTGTGCTGATTGATATATTGGAATTATAGGTTTTTCTACTTATCAGATTCTCCACCGATGCGATGCTGGGGTCGAGAGGAAGGATATCCGGCTCGAAGGACCAATGTTTGTGGGAGGGCGAAGAAGAAAGTAGAAGTTGCCAACAATTTCCAATATGAAGAATTAGACCGACGCGTAGACTTCGATTTATAAATAACACAAGCTTTATTATTGATGAAATAACACTGTGTATGGTGGCCACTTGGCAATACAAAAAGCTTTATGGTTTTTAAGACTTGGAAATGTGTGTACGGTGTGTACGTTGTAAGGAAGTTTTTCAGCCTGGGTACAAATCTCACTCTATCCAGGGCCTTTACTTACAGAAAATTTATAAGTAAATCTCGAGACCTCTGGACTTTAAATTAACCTAGACAAATGTGAGGAATAATTATTTATTTGACATAACAAAAAGACACAAAGTTAAACAATTAATGTTAAGGACGCTCATTTGGGATGGTCACTGTACAAAGGGGAAGATACACACATACTATGGCATGTACCTTTAATATTATTTCGGTTAGGGTATTACCCGGACACCGAAATAAATATTAAAAGACACTAAGTAGTCAGATGCACAGTTGTTAACATTTCAGTTAGGGTATTACCCGGACATTGAAATGCTAAGCAAATGGCATCATGACCACTGTGCTACATAAAAACTACATTACAGTGGTTCCATGTTCATGCGCATTTAATATTGCTTCGACTAGGGTATTACCCGGATGTCGAATAATATTAAATGGCACTAAGTCGACGCATGTACAACCAACACCATTTCAGTTAGGGTATTACCCGGACACTGAAATGTTTGCTGGCTGACATGCTGCTGACTGTACCATGGAAAACACTTTGACAATGCAACATACATTCAACGGCATGTACATTTAATATGATTTCGGTTAGGGTATTACCCGGACACCGGAATCAATATTAAATGACACTAAGTGGTTAGATGTACATTTGGTAATATTTCAGTTAGGGTATTACCCGGACACTGAAATACTAGCCAAATGACATCACAACCACTGTATTCGCTACACACTGAACTATACCACAGTGGTTCCATGTTCATGCGCATTTAATATTGCTTTGACTAGGGTATTACCCGGATGTCGAATAATATTAAATGGCACTAAGTCGGCGTATGTACAACCAACACCATTTCAGTTAGGGTATTACCCGGACACTGAAATGGTTGTTGGTCGACATACTGCCAACTGTACCATGGAAACACAACATAAGTTATTTAGACAACACTTAACACATTATAAGGACATTACATGCAAATAAAGATAAAGGAGAAATAATAGGGGCTAGAAGAAAATAGAAAAGGCAAGGGTAAATGTTCAATTATAATCTTTATTTCTAATTCTTGTATTCTCATTTTTTTTACTGCCTAATCTACCTAACATCACACTGTCCTATAAAAATAGCAGGGATAAGGGGTTAGTAACGTGGCCTCAAGGCCGACTCACCCGAATATAAATTGCACAATCTTAATGTTGATAAATGCGTTGTTTTTCCTTGTTTTATATTTTGTTTTCTTTTCCTTGGATTTTTATTTGCACTGTCTTTGTTTTAGTACCACTGATCTGCGTGTTTTACTTTTTTATATTCACTAAATTAGTTCTTGTTTTTCACTGTTTGATTTTTTTTTTCTTGATGCTAATTGTCACTATTTCCTCCCCGGGCCCCAAAAAAAAAATGATATTACTCTTTTTTTTTACCCCCCCCCTCCCCCCTTTTTTTAATTTTTTAAATTTTTGAAGAAGGTGGGAAAAGCGGGGGGCGTTTTGTTATTGGTAATGAATAATCACAGTTATCCTACGAGGTTTTTGTGTACGGGAAAAAAACCAAACGTCTCAACTCACTATGCGCAGACTGTGACCTAAAGATGAAATAGAAAGCTATTAATCCCTAGGAGAGAGAAAAGAAATAAAAATTTTCTTGTTAAAAACAAAACAAATACTCTCTCCCTTAAAAAAAAAAACCACAAAAAAAAAAAAAAAAAAAAAATTTTTTTAAAAAAAAATGAACTAATCCCCTTCAATAAGTAGAGCATATTAGAGGGTTGACTTATGGATATATATATATTGATAGAAGAAGAAAAATAGAAACAATAATTTGTGAATCCCCACAACGTGTACGTGTATACGGGTTTGAAGTGAAAAGCGAACTAACTCCTTCTATGGAGCTTTTTCCCCATGTCCCATGATCTTCAGTGTCCTCCTTTCAATTCGCCCCTCTGTTTCAACCACGCTCCTCTTCCGCTGTTCACCCTTTTCTGGCGTGAGCACAATATGTTAAAAAAAAATATTTTTTTATATTTTTTTGTGTTATATACAACCCCAACTCATATGGGACTACCCCTGTATATAAGCATATATAAGGGGGGGAGGAAAAAAAAAAAAGTATTTTTTTAGTAGCGGCGAGCGAAAAGAAAATAGTTCAGCACTAAGTCACTTTGTCTTTATGGCAAATGTGAGATGCAGTGTATGGAACATCAATATTCTAGTATGAGAAATTAATGATTTAAGTCCTTCTTAAATGAGGCCATTTACCCATAGAGGGTGCCAGGCCCGTATAACGTTAATGATTACTAGATGGTGTTTCCAAAGAGTCGTGTTGCTTGATAGTGCAGCACTAAGTGGGTGGTAAACTCCATCTAAAACTAAATATAACCATGAGACCGATAGTAAACAAGTACCGTGAGGGAAAGTTGAAAAGAACTCTGAATAGAGAGTTAAATAGTACGTGAAACTGCTTAGAGGTTAAGCCCGATGAACCTGAATATCCGTTATGGAAAATTCATCATTATAATTGTAATATTTAAATAATATTATAATAATAGTGTGCATTTTTTCCATATAAGGACATTGTAATCTATTAACATAAACCAAATTTATCATAAAATATGAATTATAGTTTATTTAAATTATTTTGCTTGCAATTTAACATAAAATAAATGTCATTAATTTGATAAAGTGTTGATAGATTTATATGAATACAGTGCGTTAATTTTTTTAAAATTATATAATAGCATGATTATCATTGATTTTCTATGTTTATTATATGCACTTGTATGATTAACAATGCGAAAGATTCAGGATACCTTCGGGACCCGTCTTGAAACACGGACCAAGGAGTCTAACATATGTGCAAGTTATTGGGATATAAACCTAATAGCGTAATTAACTTGACTAATAATGGGATTAGTTTTTTAGCTATTTATAGTTAATTAACACAATCCCGGGGCGTTCTAAAAAGTTATGTGTAATGATATTTATATTATTTATACCTCTAACTAGAACGTACCTTGAGCATATATGCTGTGACCCGAAAGATGGTGAACTATACTTGATCAGGTTGAAGTCAGGGGAAACCCTGATGGAAGACCGAAACAGTTCTGACGTGCAAATCGATTGTCAGAATTGAGTATAGGGGCGAAAGACCAATCGAACCATCTAGTAGCTGGTTCCTTCCGAAGTTTCCCTCAGGATAGCTGGTGCATTTAAATATTATATAAAATAATCTTATCTGGTAAAGCGAATGATTAGAGGCCTTAGGGTCGAAACGATCTTAACCTATTCTCAAACTTTAAATGGGTAAGAACCTTAACTTTCTTGATATGAAGTTTAAGGTTATGATATAATGTGCCCAGTGGGCCACTTTTGGTAAGCAGAACTGGCGCTGTGGGATGAACCAAACGTAATGTTACGGTGCCCAAATTAACAACTTATACAGAAACCATGAAAGGCGTTGGTTGCTTAAAACAGCAGGACGGTGATCATGGAAGTCGAAATCCGCTAAGGAGTGTGTAACAACTCACCTGCCGAAGCAACTAGCCCTTAAAATGGATGGCGCTTAAGTTGTATACCTATACATTACCGCTAAAGTAGATGATTTATATTATTTAATAATGTAAATTTTGAAACTTTAGTGAGTAGGAAGGTACAATGGTGTGCTTAGAAGTGTTTGGCGTAAGCCTGCATGGAGCCGTCATTGGTACAGATCTTGGTGGTAGTAGCAAATAATCGAATGAGACCTTGGAGGACTGAAGTGGAGAAGGGTTTCGTGTGAACAGTGGTTGATCACGAGTTAGTCGGTCCTAAGTTCAAGGCGAAAGCCGAAAATTTTCAAGTTAATAAAGTCATATTAATATAAATAATGGAAATTAAAACACTTGAATAATTTTGAACGAAAGGGAATACGGTTCCAATTCCGTAACCTGTTGAGTATCCGTTTGTTATTAAATATGGGCCTCGTGCTCATCCTGGCAACAGGAACGACCATAAAGAAGCCGTCGAGAGGTATCGGAAGAGTTTTCTTTTCTGTTTTATAGCCGTACTACCATGGAAGTCTTTCGCAGAGAGATATGGTAGATGGGCTAGAAGAGCATGACATATACTGTTGTGTCGATATTTTCTCCTCGGACCTTGAAAATTTATGGTGGGGATACGCAAACTTCTCAACAGGCCGTACCAATATCCGCAGCTGGTCTCCAAGGTGAAGAGTCTCTAGTCGATAGAATAATGTAGGTAAGGGAAGTCGGCAAATTAGATCCGTAACTTCGGGATAAGGATTGGCTCTGAAGATTGAGATAGTCGGGCTTGATTGGGAAACAATAACATGGTTTATGTGCTCGTTCTGGGTAAATAGAGTTTCTATCATTTATGATAGTTATTTGTTCCCCGGATAGTTTAGTTACGTAGCCAATTGTGGAACTTTCTTGCTAAAATTTCTAAGAATACTAATTAATTTTAATTAGTTCTTTTAAATTAGAACGATTATCAATTAACAATCAATTCAGAACTGGCACGGACTTGGGGAATCCGACTGTCTAATTAAAACAAAGCATTGTGATGGCCCTAGCGGGTGTTGACACAATGTGATTTCTGCCCAGTGCTCTGAATGTCAAAGTGAAGAAATTCAAGTAAGCGCGGGTCAACGGCGGGAGTAACTATGACTCTCTTAAGGTAGCCAAATGCCTCGTCATCTAATTAGTGACGCGCATGAATGGATTAACGAGATTCCTACTGTCCCTATCTACTATTTAGCGAAACCCGACAGCCAAGGGAACGGGCCTTTGGAATAATTAGCGGGGAAGACCTTTTGAGCTTGATCAACCGGGTGCTGTACCCATAGATCAGCAGAGGTTTTAGATAAGTGGGGCCTCGCCTTCGCCAAGGGAAATACCATGTCCACATGCATTTTCATTATACGGATGTATTTGTAATCTTTGATTGGGTTTTGTGGCTTGTCAAAGTTCACGTTTGTTATTAATCGGCACATTCTTTAATGGATGCATTTGTGTATTTAATTTAAAAATTGTGGTATAACTCCAAGTACGGTATGAACCATCAAGGACACGCCAGTAAACAAATTCGACTTAATGTCCCTATTACTATCTAGCGAAACCACAGCCAAGGGAACGGGCTTGGAATAATTAGGGGGAAAGAAGACCTTTTGAGCTTGACTCTAATCTGGCAGTGTAAGGAGACATAAGAGGTGTAGAATAAGTGGGAGATATTTTTCCTTGTGTTTAATATCGTCAATGAAATACCACTACTCTTATTGTTTCCTTACTTACTTGATTAAATGGAACGTGTATCATTTCCTAGCCATTATACGGATATATTTACTATATCTTATGGTATTGGGTTTTGATGCAAGCTTCTTGATCAAAGTATCACGAGTTTGTTATATAATCGCAAACAAATTCTTTAATGAGAGAATGCATTTATGTATTTTCAATTTAAAAATTTTGGTATAACTCCAATTACTCAGGTATGATCCAATTCAAGGACATTGCCAGGTAGGGAGTTTGACTGGGGCGGTACATCTCTCAAATAATAACGGAGGTGTCCCAAGGCCAGCTCAGTGCGGACAGAAACCACACATAGAGCAAAAGGGCAAATGCTGACTTGATCTCGGTGTTCAGTACACACAGGGACAGCAAAAGCTCGGCCTATCGATCCTTTTGGTTTAAAGAGTTTTTAACAAGAGGTGTCAGAAAAGTTACCATAGGGATAACTGGCTTGTGGCGGCCAAGCGTTCATAGCGACGTCGCTTTTTGATCCTTCGATGTCGGCTCTTCCTATCATTGTGAAGCAAAATTCACCAAGCGTTGGATTGTTCACCCATGCAAGGGAACGTGAGCTGGGTTTAGACCGTCGTGAGACAGGTTAGTTTTACCCTACTAATGACAAAACGTTGTTGCGACAGCATTCCTGCGTAGTACGAGAGGAACCGCAGGTACGGACCAATGGCACAATACTTGTTCGAGCGAACAGTGGTATGACGCTACGTCCGTTGGATTATGCCTGAACGCCTCTAAGGTCGTATCCGTGCTGGACTGCAATGATAAATAAGGGGCAATTTGCATTGTATGGCTTCTAAACCATTAAAAGTTTATTTAATAAACGACAATGGATGTGATGCCAATGTTATTTGTAACATAGTAAATTGGGAGGATCTCCGATCACCTGATGCCGCGCTAGTTACTTATTAAAACATTATTTAATACAATGACAAAGCCTAGAATCAATTGTAAACGACTTTTGTAACAGGCAAGGTGTTGTAAGTGGTTGAGCAGCTGCCATACTGCGATCCACTGAAGCTTATCCTTTGCTTGATGATTCGATTTTAGCACATTTTTAATGTGCTTAAGGAGTACTAACCAAGTAGCCAAACGAATTCTCAATATTTGTTTAGTTACGAAAAACACTAACACTATACCAAAAGATAATAAATATATGAAAATAAACAGAAACGTGTCATTGTGGAGATGACATGTTATATGCAATATATGGTTAAGTGAGTTTAACTCTCTTAAGGCGGTAGTTACTAAGACACTTCAACGATTGCTTAAGAAGTCGTCTTTTTAATAGTAACGCAAAAGAACTGATTCCTCAAATTCCTACTGTCCCTAAAATAATAAATTAAATGATGAAAAATATAAACAAATTTTTCACCATATACAATATATGAAAACTAAAATTTACTATGCTTAAGAGAGTTTGACTCTCTAAAGGTAGCCAATTGACTCGTCATTTGTTTAGTGACGCCAAATAATTTATTATTTGGATTTTCTACCAAGTCAGCAAAACAAAGAATATATAAAAATGAAACTAAAATGGCGGTTGTTACTAAGACACTTTAACGATTGCTTAAGAAGTCGTCTTTTTAATAGTAACGCAAAAGAACTGATTCCTCAAATTCCTACTGTCCCTAAAATAATAAATTTAATGATGAAAAATATAAACAAATTTTTCACCATATACAATATATGAAAATTAAAATTTACTATGCTTAAGAGAGTTTGACTCTCTAAAGGTAGCCAATTGACTCGTCATTTGTTTAGTGACGCCAAATAATTTATTATTTGGATTTTCTACCAAGTCAGCAAAACAAAGAATATATAAAAATGAAACTAAAATGGCGGTTGTTACTAAGACACTTTAACGATTGCTTAAGAAGTCGTCTTTTTAATAGTAACACAAAGGAACTGATTCCTCAAATTCCTACTGTCCCTAAAATAATAAATAAATGATGAAAAATATAAACAAATTTTTCACCATATAGAATATATGAAAATTAAAATTTACTATGCTTAAGAGAGTTTGACTATACAATTTGACATACAATATGACAATAGTTCATTAAATTAAATTATATATATATTACTATATGTATATTATACATATGGAAATTGTTCATTAAATTGAATTACACATACAAATAATGAATTTTTTGGAATTAAATGACATACAATATGACAATAGTTCATTAAATTAAATTATATATATATAACTATATGTATATTATACATATGGAATTTGTACATTAAATTGAATTACACATACAAAAGTTTTCATTAAATCGTAACTTCAAACATATTTGGGCGATATCGAGAAAGCGTGGCACAAACCTATATAGGTGGTTGATGTCGAGCATGGTATATTATATGACAATCAAGTACACATCTCAAAGTCATATAATTTTATGCATTATATATCGGCAATGTCTATTTAATTATATATTATTATGAAGTCTTAAGGTATTTTTAAAAATACATATGAAAATTGTTCGTTGAGTGGTACCTTCGAACATATTTGGGCGATTTCGAGAAAGCGTGGCACAAAACCTATATAGGTGGTGTGATGTCGAGCATGGTATATTATATGACAATCAAGTACACCATCTCAAAGTCATATAATTTTATGCATTATATATCGGCAATGTCTATTTAATTATATATTATTATGAAGTCTTAAGGTATTTTTTAAAAATACATATGAAAATTGTTCGTTGAGTGGTACCTTCGAACATATTTGGGCGATTTCGAGAAAGCGTGGCACAAAACCTATATAGGTGGTGTGATGTCGAGCATGGTATATTATATGACAATCAAGTACACATCTCAAAGTCATATAATTTTATGCATTATATATCGGCAATGTCTATTTAATTATATATTAATATGAAGTCTTAAGGTATTTTTAAAAATACATATGAAAATTGTTCGTTGAGTGGTACCTTCGAACATATTTGGGCGATTTCGAGAAAGCGTGGCACAAAACCTATATAGGTGGTGTGATGTCGAGCATGGTATATTATATGACAATCAAGTACACATCTCAAAGTCATATAATTTTATGCATTATATATCGGCAATGTCTATTTATTTATATATTATTATGAAGTCTTAAGGTATTTTTAAAAATACATATGAAAATTGTTCGTTGAGTGGTACCTTCGAACATATTTGGGCGATTTCGAGAAAGCGTGGCACAAAACCTATATAGGTGGTGTGATGTCGAGCATGGTATATTATATGACAATCAAGTACACATCTCAAAGTCATATAATTTTATGCATTATATATCGGCAATGTCTATTTATTTATATATTATTATGAAGTCTTAAGGTATTTTTAAAAATACATATGAAAATTGTTTGTTGAGTGGTACCTTCGAACATATTTGGGCGATTTCGAGAAAGCGTGGCACAAAACC
>JAEIGI010000240.1:22500-33498 GCA_018903615.1 Drosophila neocordata
CTCCATCTAAAACTAAATATAACCATGAGACCGATAGTAAACAAGTACCGTGAGGGAAAGTTGAAAAGAACTCTGAATAGAGAGTTAAATAGTACGTGAAACTGCTTAGAGGTTAAGCCCGATGAACCTGAATATCCGTTATGGAAAATTCATCATTATAATTGTAATATTTAAATAATATTATAATAATAGTGTGCATTTTTTCCATATAAGGACATTGTAATCTATTAACATAAACCAAATTTATCATAAAATATGAATTATAGTTTATTTAAATTATTTTGCTTGCAATTTAACATAAAATAAATGTCATTAATTTGATAAAGTGTTGATAGATTTATATGAATACAGTGCGTTAATTTTTTTAAAATTATATAATAGCATGATTATCATTGATTTTCTATGTTTATTATATGCACTTGTATGATTAACAATGCGAAAGATTCAGGATACCTTCGGGACCCGTCTTGAAACACGGACCAAGGAGTCTAACATATGTGCAAGTTATTGGGATATAAACCTAATAGCGTAATTAACTTGACTAATAATGGGATTAGTTTTTAGCTATTTATAGTTAATTAACACAATCCCGGGGCGTTCTAAAAAGTTATGTGTAATGATATTTATATTATTTATACCTCTAACTAGAACGTACCTTGAGCATATATGCTGTGACCCGAAAGATGGTGAACTATACTTGATCAGGTTGAAGTCAGGGGAAACCCTGATGGAAGACCGAAACAGTTCTGACGTGCAAATCGATTGTCAGAATTGAGTATAGGGGCGAAAGACCAATCGAACCATCTAGTAGCTGGTTCCTTCCGAAGTTTCCCTCAGGATAGCTGGTGCATTTAAATATTATATAAAATAATCTTATCTGGTAAAGCGAATGATTAGAGGCCTTAGGGTCGAAACGATCTTAACCTATTCTCAAACTTTAAATGGGTAAGAACCTTAACTTTCTTGATATGAAGTTTAAGGTTATGATATAATGTGCCCAGTGGGCCACTTTTGGTAAGCAGAACTGGCGCTGTGGGATGAACCAAACGTAATGTTACGGTGCCCAAATTAACAACTTATACAGAAACCATGAAAGGCGTTGGTTGCTTAAAACAGCAGGACGGTGATCATGGAAGTCGAAATCCGCTAAGGAGTGTGTAACAACTCACCTGCCGAAGCAACTAGCCCTTAAAATGGATGGCGCTTAAGTTGTATACCTATACATTACCGCTAAAGTAGATGATTTATATTATTTAATAATGTAAATTTTGAAACTTTAGTGAGTAGGAAGGTACAATGGTGTGCTTAGAAGTGTTTGGCGTAAGCCTGCATGGAGCCGTCATTGGTACAGATCTTGGTGGTAGTAGCAAATAATCGAATGAGACCTTGGAGGACTGAAGTGGAGAAGGGTTTCGTGTGAACAGTGGTTGATCACGAGTTAGTCGGTCCTAAGTTCAAGGCGAAAGCCGAAAATTTTCAAGTTAATAAAGTCATATTAATATAAATAATGGAAATTAAAACACTTGAATAATTTTGAACGAAAGGGAATACGGTTCCAATTCCGTAACCTGTTGAGTATCCGTTTGTTATTAAATATGGGCCTCGTGCTCATCCTGGCAACAGGAACGACCATAAAGAAGCCGTCGAGAGGTATCGGAAGAGTTTTCTTTTCTGTTTTATAGCCGTACTACCATGGAAGTCTTTCGCAGAGAGATATGGTAGATGGGCTAGAAGAGCATGACATATACTGTTGTGTCGATATTTTCTCCTCGGACCTTGAAAATTTATGGTGGGGATACGCAAACTTCTCAACAGGCCGTACCAATATCCGCAGCTGGTCTCCAAGGTGAAGAGTCTCTAGTCGATAGAATAATGTAGGTAAGGGAAGTCGGCAAATTAGATCCGTAACTTCGGGATAAGGATTGGCTCTGAAGATTGAGATAGTCGGGCTTGATTGGGAAACAATAACATGGTTTATGTGCTCGTTCTGGGTAAATAGAGTTTCTATCATTTATGATAGTTATTTGTTCCCCGGATAGTTTAGTTACGTAGCCAATTGTGGAACTTTCTTGCTAAAATTTCTAAGAATACTAATTAATTTTAATTAGTTCTTTTAAATTAGAACGATTATCAATTAACAATCAATTCAGAACTGGCACGGACTTGGGGAATCCGACTGTCTAATTAAAACAAAGCATTGTGATGGCCCTAGCGGGTGTTGACACAATGTGATTTCTGCCCAGTGCTCTGAATGTCAAAGTGAAGAAATTCAAGTAAGCGCGGGTCAACGGCGGGAGTAACTATGACTCTCTTAAGGTAGCCAAATGCCTCGTCATCTAATTAGTGACGCGCATGAATGGATTAACGAGATTCCTACTGTCAGTCTGAGTTTGACAGCCGAGCTGAACGGACGTGTTTCTGAAGTGAAAATTTAGAATCAGACTAAAAAACATTTGGAAATTAATAATTAAACAATTATTGCAAAAAAAATAAAATAGTGAATCAGTGATTTAACCACAGACCAAGGGACGAAAAATCCAGTGGTAAAGCAGCAAATTGTGTGCGAAGTAAAATTATTAAATAAAAAAAGAAAATAAAAACTGAAATTGCAAAGGTTGCTGAGATAAAAATTTAAACGAGAAAATAAAAGTGAAGTGGCAAAGGTTGCTGAGACGAAAAAAAAAAGGGCTTGTATCGATTACTTTATAGTATCGATTTCAAGTGACGAGAAAATATCGATTGTAAGTGACAATTTATTGATATAAAATATCGATTTAAGTTGATTCAAAATTGTTGACAACTATAAATTGGGAAATTTATTAAATTGACGGGATGGAAACCCGCTGTGGAAGTGCAGCCAGCATGATGACAGTATTTGAATCTGGCGACGATTCAATTTTTGAATCAGGTGCGGAATCATCGGTTGCTTCAGTCGACGCCGCCGGGAGCCGCAAAAAGGGGCGGAAAATTAGGGATCGAATAGTATCGATGCCGGATCCATTGCTTGGTGAGCCAACGGACGCCAAGAGGGCAGCGTTGGATCCCAAGTTCCTGAAGCCCGCCAAGCCGGTTAAGCGAAAGGCTTCCGTTGCCGCTGCTGTCGCCTCTGTGGTTGCTGATGACAGTGCGGTTGATGATGATGCTGCTGGTATTCCACATTGCCCAGCGTGGCGCATTGTGGCCGGAGGAACGTCGGCAATTTTGGCAGAAATTTCTGCGGCTGGAGAAGGCACCCGCAATGCCATTGTGGGCGTTGGTCCAAGGGCTGCAAGGGAGATTTCGTTGGCCATTAAGCGTCTGGAGGAACTGGCCATGGCCTTGGCCATAAGAAACGCGCTTCTAGAAAGCTACTCAGGCGGAACACCCGCACCCACGCCGCCTGCTGGAACTAATCATGCTGCATACCCCACTGCCACCACCAATGCTGCTGCCGCTGTCCCCGTTCTCGGAGTGCCGATCCCCGCCCCACGGTTCAACAAGCCAGTTGAGACGTGGTCCGCGGTGGTAACGAGTCAGGACCCGAACGTGTCCAGTAAGCAAGTGGCTGAGCGGGTGATGAAGGAAGTCGCACCAACGCTGGGAGTGCGTGTTCACGAGGTACGTGAGCTGAAGCGTGGCGGAGCTGTAATCCGTACACCGTCGGTGAACGAGATGAAGCGCGTGGTGGCGAACAAGAAGTTCGCAGAGGTTGGATTAAAGGTCCAACAGAGTAAGGGATTTAGACCAAAGATCACAGTGTTTGACGTGGACACGAGCATCGTCCCGGAGACGTTCATGGAGGAGCTGTTTAGCAACAATTTTCAAGAACAGATGACGGAAGCTATGTTCAAGAAAGCGGTGCACCTGGAGACGAAGCCTTGGTCCGTCACTGACGGCACCAGCGTTAACCTGACGCTGGAAGTGGACGAAAAAGCGTTGGCCATACTTGAGCAAACCGGGAGGGTCTACATCAAGTGGTTTTCATACCGCTGCCGATCGCTTGTCCGTACCTATGCTTGTCATAGGTGCGTCGGATTTGACCACAAGGTGTCCCAGTGTCGCCTCAAGCAGGACGTGTGTCGCCAGTGTGGACAAACTGGCCACGTTGCAGCGAAATGCGGTAATCCGGTGGACTGCCGGAATTGCCGCTTCAAGGGGCTACCCTCAGGGCATCTGATGCTCTCGGGATCGTGCCCGATATATGGTGCGGTGTTGGCGAGGGTGCAGGCCAGACATTAAGATGTTTGGTCTCATCCAAGGCAACTGTGGACGGGGCCGCGTTGCGTGCATCGATATTGGTGTACGTATGCGTGATTCCGGCCACCCCTTTGCGCTGCTGCAGGAGCCCTACACAGACGAGGAAGGCCGTATTACTGGATTCCCAGCTGGGATGAGAGTTTATGGTAGCCGGATCTTCGAGGGACGCAGGAGAAACGCTGCCGTCATCGTCGACGACCCAGATGCCATCTGCCTACCAGTTGAGTCGCTAATCACCGAGTATGGAGTATGCGTGAGGGTCACAGGTGAATTTGGCTCATTTTACCTGACCTCGCTGTACTGCCATGCAAATGTTGAATTGACAACGACGTACTTTCCGTATATGGATGCCGTACTGCTACTGGCGAGCAGTACTCCGGTCATCCTCTGCCTAGATGCGAATGCTGTATCCCCTATGTGGTTCAGTAAACGTCACGATAGTTTTCGTGGCCAGCCGAACTACGGACGGGGTGAGCAGCTGGAGGATTGGATTCTCGGAAGCCGAGCCGGAGTTCTTAATCAATTCAGCGAGGTGTACACGTTCGACAATCGCTGCGGACGGAGCGATATTGACGTAACATTAGTCAGTGAAGCAGCGTCTACGTGGGCCACGTACGACTGGAGTGTGGACGAGTGGGAGATGAGCGATCACAACATCATTACCGTTGCTGTATCGCCTTCCCCAGACGCAGTTGAGAGCACATATGCTCCTGTGCCGTCCTGGAAACTCACCAATGCAAACTGGCGAATGTTTGACTCTGAACTGGTAGAGGAAGTTTTGGAGCACCTTCCCTTGGAGCACATCAGGAATTCGCCGTTGGACTCCTCAGTGTCTGCGCTCCGTCTCATTGTACAGTCCGTGTGCAATAGGGTATTGGGCTGCAGGCCGTCGAGAGCTGTGGGAAAGGTAAAGTGGTGGAGCACGGAACTAAGTACCAAACGCCGGGAGGTCAGGAGACTGAGGCGAAAGCTCCAGGATGCTCGGCGTAGAGGCCATGACTCTGCGCAGCTTCTGGCAACTCATCTGCGGACAGCCGTCCGCGAGTTTAAGAAGCTCATCCTGAAGACGAAAGAGGAACACTGGCGAAACTTCGTTGGAAACCACAGGGATGACCCATGGGAGCATGTCTACAAAATATGCCGGGGACGAAAGCGATCCACAGATCTGAAATGCCTTCGGTCGGATGGCAGGCTGGTCGTAACATGGCACGACTGCGCGAGTCTCCTCCTCCGTAACTTCTTTCCAGTTGCGGAAGCGAGTGATGACATTGTGATTTCGGCCGAAACTGCACCGTCTCTCGAAGCCTTCGAGGTCGGAGCATGTGTCGCCCGGTTGAAGAGCAGGCGCTCTCCCGGATTGGATGGCATTACAGGTGGTATCTGCAAGGCAGTGTGGCGTGCTATTCCCGAGCACATCATGGCGTTGCTTTCCCGCTGTGTTGCAGAGGGATATTTTCCCCTTGAGTGGAAGTGCCCTCGTGTAGTGGCGCTACTCAAGGGCCCCGACAAGGATGGGAGTGACCCAGCTTCCTATCGGGGTATCTGCTTGCTGCCAGTATTTGGCAAAGTGCTGGAGGGAATCATGGTGAATCGGATGAAGGAGGTGCTTCCGGATGGAAATAGATGGCAATTCGGCTTTCGACCTGGACGTTGTGTGGAGGATGCTTGGAGTCATGTTAAGACCACCGTTGCCGCCAGCCAGGCGGTATATGTGTTGGGACTTTTCATCGACTTCAAAGGCGCCTTCGACAACATTGAGTGGAGTGCTGTAATGCGCCGCTTAATCGACGTGGGATGCCAGGAAGCCAGCTTGTGGAGAAGCTTCTTCTGTGGTAGGAGAGCCAGGATGACCAGCAGATTCGGAGAAGTCGACGTGGAGGTAACTCGAGGATGTCCGCAGGGATCCATCAGTGGGCCGTTCATTTGGAACACCATGATGGATGTGCTGCTCCATCGTCTGGAGCCCCTGTGTACATTCAGTGCGTACGCGGACGATCTGCTGGTTCTCGTCGAGGGAAGGTCGAGAGTCGAACTGGAGCGTCGAGGCGAGGAGCTGATGTCCGTCGTGGGAGCTTGGGGAGCAGAGGTCGGAGTTTCGATCTCGACCAGCAAGTCGGCAATAATGCTGTTGAAAGGGAGATTGGCCCGATCGAGGCCGCCCTGGGTACGGTTTGCAGGAGCAAACCTACCCTACGTCAGACAGTACCGGTACCTTGGTATCACAGTTGGCGAGCGGCTGAATTTTCGGCCACACATTGCGGGATTGCGCAAAAAGTTAACTGGAGTCGTCGGAGCATTGAGTCGCGTGCTACGGGTCGACTGGGGATTCAGTCCTCGAGCAAGACGCACCATTTATGCCGGACTCATGGTGCCATGTGCATTGTTTGGTGCCTCGGTATGGTATTCCGTGGCTAGGAGAGAGTCGGTCGCCAGGAGGCGACTCAACTCCTGCCAGAGAGCTATGCTCTTAGGATGCCTTGCGGTATGCCGTACAGTGTCCACCGTGGCACTGCAGGTACTTGCTGGAGCTCCACCCTTGGATCTGGTTGCCATGCGAATGGCAATCAGTTTTAAGGTTAAGCGTGCCCACCCGCTGGAGGAAAGCGATTGGCTGTTCGGTCTAGATGTGGCAAATCTGGACCGGAAACAAATGAAGGCGATGCTGGACGAGCGTATGTGCTGCGAGTGGCAACGCAGATGGGATGACGATGAGCACGGTCGACCGACTCATCAGTTTATCCCGGACGTACGTTTTGTTTTCAGCCGGAGAGACCTAGGATTTGGCCTCCACGCTGGATTTTTGTTGACTGGCCATGGATCGCTGAACGCATTTCTTCATCAGAGAGGTCTTTGTGCGACGCCCGCATGCATATGCGGTGCGGAGTGCGAAGACTGGCAGCACGTTTTAGTTGCCTGCCCACTCTATGTTGATTTGCGAGACCTTGACGGACTTGGTGTAAGAAGGGAAGACATCCGTTGGAACTTTTCCCGGGTCCTGGAGACACCAGAGCAGCTGCAGATGTTGGAGACCTTTGCGAGGGCGACGTTCACAAGGCGGAGAGGGATGCACCAGATGGCGACCACGCAGGATCAACCAGTGCCGGGCCAGTGAGGGCCAAAACTGGAAGCAGTTTGGAACTTGGTCCATACTGCGAGGCTGAACCAGAACGCCTTAATCTGGTAGTAATATGGCATTTATGTCATATTACAAGGTCCAACCAGAGCACCCAATCTGGTAGGCGAGCCCCATATGGAGCAAGCTGATGGATGACCCATTCCATGCTTGTCGTGAGCAAAAATGGTGAGTAGCTTCGGCTGCGAACAGCCGACCAAAGCTGTTAATTTGGTACTACGGGTGGGCTAGTGGCCCTTTGCTAGCCCAATGAGGTTGGCCCCCTTGTGGGAGATCGTAGTGGCTGTGGTTTAACACCCGAATGCGGGGAGAGCCTTTGGCTCGGCGTGGAGTTGCGTTATCAACCGGGTGCTGTACCCATAGATCAGCAGAGGTTTTAAGATAGGCCTCGCCCTTCGCCAAGGGAAAATATCATGTCCGACAACATGTATTTTATTCGGCACCGATAAGATGTTGCAATTGCAACATCTTTGAGGGGCGCTGGCCGTCGCTTTGTTTCGGCCCACTGTACTATATGTCACATTTGTGACATATTAGAGTACCGTGGTTGTAAACCCCCAAGGGGTACACGCCACGTAAAACAAATTCGACTTAATGTCCCTATCTACTATCTAGCGAAACCACAGCCAAGGGAACGGGCTTGGAATAATTAGCGGGGAAAGAAGACCCTTTTGAGCTTGACTCTAATCTGGCAGTGTAAGGAGACATAAGAGGTGTAGAATAAGTGGGAGATATTTTTCCTTGTGTTTAATATCGTCAATGAAATACCACTACTCTTATTGTTTCCTTACTTACTTGATTAAATGGAACGTGTATCATTTCCTAGCCATTATACGGATATATTTACTATATCTTATGGTATTGGGTTTTGATGCAAGCTTCTTGATCAAAGTATCACGAGTTTGTTATATAATCGCAAACAAATTCTTTAATGAGAGAATGCATTTATGTATTTTCAATTTAAAAATTTTGGTATAACTCCAATTACTCAGGTATGATCCAATTCAAGGACATTGCCAGGTAGGGAGTTTGACTGGGGCGGTACATCTCTCAAATAATAACGGAGGTGTCCCAAGGCCAGCTCAGTGCGGACAGAAACCACACATAGAGCAAAAGGGCAAATGCTGACTTGATCTCGGTGTTCAGTACACACAGGGACAGCAAAAGCTCGGCCTATCGATCCTTTTGGTTTAAAGAGTTTTTAACAAGAGGTGTCAGAAAAGTTACCATAGGGATAACTGGCTTGTGGCGGCCAAGCGTTCATAGCGACGTCGCTTTTTGATCCTTCGATGTCGGCTCTTCCTATCATTGTGAAGCAAAATTCACCAAGCGTTGGATTGTTCACCCATGCAAGGGAACGTGAGCTGGGTTTAGACCGTCGTGAGACAGGTTAGTTTTACCCTACTAATGACAAAACGTTGTTGCGACAGCATTCCTGCGTAGTACGAGAGGAACCGCAGGTACGGACCAATGGCACAATACTTGTTCGAGCGAACAGTGGTATGACGCTACGTCCGTTGGATTATGCCTGAACGCCTCTAAGGTCGTATCCGTGCTGGACTGCAATGATAAATAAGGGGCAATTTGCATTGTATGGCTTCTAAACCATTAAAAGTTTATTTAATAAACGACAATGGATGTGATGCCAATGTTATTTGTAACATAGTAAATTGGGAGGATCTCCGATCACCTGATGCCGCGCTAGTTACTTATTAAAACATTATTTAATACAATGACAAAGCCTAGAATCAATTGTAAACGACTTTTGTAACAGGCAAGGTGTTGTAAGTGGTTGAGCAGCTGCCATACTGCGATCCACTGAAGCTTATCCTTTGCTTGATGATTCGATTTTAGCACATTTTTAATGTGCTATGTAGAGCCCTTACTAACCAAGTAGCCAAACGAATTCTCAGTATTTGTTTAGTTACGCAAAAAACTAACACTATACCAAAAGATAATAAATATATGAAAATAAACAGAAACGTGTCATTGTGGAGATGACATGTTGTATGCAATATATGGTTAAGTGAGTTTAACTCTCTTAAGGCGGTAGTTACTAAGACACTTCAACGATTGCTTAAGAAGTCGTCTTTTTAATAGTAACGCAAAAGAACTGATTCCTCAAATTCCTACTGTCCCTAAAATAATAAATTAAATGATGAAAAATATAAACAGTTTTTTTACCATATACAATATATGAAAATTAAAATTTACTATGCTTAAGAGAGTTTGACTCTCTAAAAGTACCCAATTGACCCCTCTTTTGTTTTGAGACGCCAAACAATTTTTTTTTTGGATTTTCTCCCAAGTCAGCAAAACAAAAAAAAAAAAAAAAAAACAAAAAAAGGGGTTTTTTCTAAAACACTTTTAAAATTTTTAAAAAAAACTTTTTTTTTTTATTAAAACAAAAAAAAAAAAATATTTTAAAAAATCCCCCCCCCCTAAAATAATAAATAATTGATTAATGAAGCAAGCAAGTCGTATATGTATGTATATTAAATTCATTTTCAAATTTAATAATAAGGAGAAATATCAAAAAAAAAAAATAATTTTTTTTTTCTAATACTGAGGAATGTCTATTATTAATGGAAAGAATTTAAT
The DNA here is from genome assembly GCA_018903615.1 of Drosophila neocordata. Lineage (NCBI taxonomy): Eukaryota > Metazoa > Arthropoda > Insecta > Diptera > Drosophilidae > Drosophila > Drosophila neocordata. The sequence goes on from JAEIGI010000240.1 coordinate 32,471, forward strand.
TTTTTTTGTAATGAATAAATAAAAAGTCATTATTATTAATCTTCACATATTAAAGATAACTAAATGGTTTCAATATATTAAAAAAAAATATATATTTTTGTGTGTATATACAACCTCAACTCATATGGGACTACCCCCTTAGTAGCGGCGAGCGAAAAGAAAATAGTTCAGACGCAAAAGCACGTGCGCGGTAAACGGTAAATTGTTTACCAAAGAAAACAAGTGGATTAGCCGTCGGAGTAACGGGAACTTGTTTACAAGTTTAATTGCTTGTGTGTGCGTGTGTGTGTGTATTAGTGTACACAAAAACATTAATGAGCGGCATTAAAAGCCGTTGTGGGAGCACCACCAGCATGGTGAGTGTTTTCACGGTTGCGGGGACGGGAGAGGACTCCATAATAGAGTCTGGTGCCGAATCGTCGGTGTTCACGCCAGAAAAGGGTGAACAGCGGAAGAGGAGCGTGGTTGAAACAGAGGGGCGAATTCAAAGGAGGACGGCCACACTGAGGATCAGACGACAAGGGGAAAAAGCTCCATAGGAGTAGTTAGTTTGCTCTCTGATTTCAAGTCGACTACTCGTACACCCGTACACTCTTTTCAAACCCTTAAAATTCTCACTTAAATCTTTTTGTAACGCCAAGTGGCCAACCTATCTAGTGTATCTTAATATATAAATAAATCGTGTGTTTACAAAACGAAGTTAACGCGTCGTGGTAATTATTATTGGAATCTATTGAAAGGTGGTCTGCCTACAGAAGCCCTTCGCCCTCCTACAAACATTGGTCCTTCGAGCCGGATATTCTTCCTCTCGACCCCAGCATCGCATCGGTGGAGAATCTGCTAAGTAGACAAACTTATAATTCCAATATATTAATTAGCACACACATACACATACTTACCTGCAGTGAAAAGTTTCCCGCTTTTTTCCATAGCGACTTTTCACTCTAATTTGTATGTACATTCCATGTAATTGTGTCCTGTGCCCTCACCTATCCTGGTGTGATCGCTTATCCTAGCCATCTACGCCA